>JACXGK010013703.1:0-12551 GCA_016801125.1 Novumbra hubbsi
CCACTCCATTCATACCCTGTCCTCACTCCTCTACATTATTCCCTCATCAGAACCACTCCATTTATAATCAGTTTCACAGACCGGTGAATTGACATATATACGTACTCATTCCTAACGTATGAACTACATTACATTGACAACACACTTCATCAGTCACAAAAGACAGAAAAGCAGAATGTAAAAAAACTAAACAGACCAAAAAAACCAGAGCCCACCGTTTGGGGTTTTTTCTTCTTTTTCTTTATTGCTCTGAAGAAGCCCTGTTTCTCCTTCTCTTTGGTCGGCTCTGATTGGCTCACCACCACTGTCTCTGGGCTTGCCCTATAGGACAACACAACAAGTTCAGCTGGAATGACATCAGTCTCTGAGTGTCAGAAGTAAGTAACAGGTTGCCATATATAATAACTACTTCTAAAACATTGATTAGATTGAATAACATTAGCAATTATGACTACAAAATGCTTTCTGAAGTTACTGCACAGTGATGAAATTGTTTCCCTCCTTTATACAGGACGGATTAACCTGAAGGACATTTATAGGCTTTCCACCATTAACTGCTTGTTTTAATCCTGTCATAACATGTCAATGGGGTCTGGATTAAATGGGCCATTCCAAATCTTGAAAATAATTATTCCTCAACTACTTGGATGTAGACGTACGTGTTCTGGACCAATGTCTTGCTGCATTACCTAGACAAACAGACCTATAGAATTCTCTGATACAAAGTATAGACTAAATTCAATGTAAAAACAGTGTAAAAATGCTGAAAATTAGAGTGGTAAATACTGTCCCTACTCCCATTACTGCACTACAGGGCTGAACCCTCACCACGGGTCGAAGGCTGGCTGGCGTTTGGGATGGCTGGTCAAGGTGCTTCCGTCCACTGCAACACCAGACCCTCTGCCTCCCTGACCTCCATTATCTGGCCGAGGCGAGGGCACTGTAGAGCAACAACAACAGCAACAACATGAATAACAACATAACAATGTTAATAACAAAATCCCCAAAAACGAATACAATAAAATCTATGTCAACAAAAACAACACCACTAATTAGATTTGGCAGGATGTACTGGCAAAGTATTGCGGAATATTGGTGGATCCAGTAAAAGGCATTAAGACCATTACTAAACATGTTGGCAGGTCAGGCTACAATGTTCTTAGCATAGTCTAGTATTTTAAAAGATTTTAATGATCTCTTTCCATTTATCAAATTCAAATTGTTAGCACGCACACATTGTTCTGTGAGTGGACAAATGTGTGTGGTTAGCCAACAGGAGTGCGTTTTGTAATGATTGGGAAAAACAGAAACACACTGGTTCTATTAATAGCACACTATAACACACTATAGCACTGAGTCAGCTCTTCTTAAGGCTTTACATGATTTATAGTTGTTTAGGGATAATAATAATAGTGCTATTTTAATTCTGCTTGATCTTCGTGCTGCCTTTGACACGACTGATCATTCCATCCTTCTAGATCGACTTAAGATAGACATTGGCGTTCAGGGTTCTGTCCAAAAGCTGCAACTTCATAATTTAGACATTTTCTGTAAGGATTGTGAATTTCTCCTCCTTCTCTGCATCAATCACCTGTGGAGAACCTCAAGGCACAGTCCTAGTCCCTATCTTATTCTCATATATGGAGAATATGGGGCTTCCATTGGGGTCAATCTTTCAGAAATAGAACACCTCTTACCATTGCTATGCCAATGACACACAGTTGTACTTTCCCCTGAAACTTGGTGACAAGAAATCCCTGAAATCACTCTCTGATTGTCGTAGAGACTGGCTAGCTAAAAACTTTCTTCAACTAAATAACACAAAACAGTCATCAATGTTCATAGCTACGCTTAAATCAAGTAATCCCTGTTGTCAAAGGTAGCTTTTTCCAGCTCCGGGCCATTGGCAACTGGAAACCCATTCTCACTTTCAAGGATTTGGAGTTATTGATGCGTTCATTTCCTCCCGTCTAGACCATTGCATCTCTTTGTATATGGGAGTCTGTCTGTTGTCCTTGTCTGGCCTTCAACCTGTCTAATATGCAGCTGCTAGGCATTTAACCAGTATGAAAAGAGACAGCATCGCCCCTGTATTGGCCATCCACTGGCTATGTGTTAAATATAGGATTGTTTTTAATATTCTTCCACTCCTCCTCAAGGACCCTTAGGTCTTCCAACCAATTGCTTTTGTGTACTCCACAGTCCTGAATGAATTAGACCATGCCCTCTCTGTTGCTGCTTAAGTTGTGGAATAGCCTACATTTTTATATTCCACTAGTAGCAACATTTTTCAATTGCACCTTAAGACCTGTTTTTTCTTTAGCATTTGAGTCTGCAAATGGGTGTCCATGTTCTATGATAATTCTTTTTGCTATATGTTTTATTTATGGTATTCCTTTGTCCAGCAATTTGGTTGACAATTGTTGTTTTTAAATGTGCTTTATAAACATAACAATTTGACCGGACAACAAAATAATATAACAT
This sequence comes from Novumbra hubbsi, assembly GCA_016801125.1. Taxonomy (NCBI): domain Eukaryota; kingdom Metazoa; phylum Chordata; class Actinopteri; order Esociformes; family Umbridae; genus Novumbra; species Novumbra hubbsi. The sequence goes on from JACXGK010013703.1 coordinate 2,485, forward strand.
GAAACAAGTTACATAATAAATATTAAAAAAAAGTCTAACTTATTTGAAATGTGTTTTTCTGAATTCTTTTGTTGTTATTCTGTCTCTCACTGTTCAAATAGACCTACCATTAAAATGATAGATTGATCATTTCTTTGTCAGTGGACAAACGTACACAATCAGCAGGGTATTAAATTATTTTTTCTTCTCTTTTTTTTTCTTCCTGTGACCAAATGGCAGCGCGTGTGCAATGTGAGGTTCAGCGTCTGTCCAGATTTTGTAAATTAGTAGTAGTTTATCTAATTGTTGTTAGTCTATACATAGTAGTTAGTCTATGCATAGTAGTTTATCTTATAGTTGTTAGACTATTCACAGGGCACAGGGCATTCAACCTTTATAACCAACTGGAAGGCCTCAAGCCTGGTGAGTAAGGTGCAACAGGGGCTGTACTTTTTAAGGAAGTTAAAGAAGGCCTGCCCATCTACTAACTTCCTGACTAACTGTGCCATAGTTTGGTACAATGGTGCTACATGGTCCACTGGAAGTCCCTGCAGCGGGGGGTGAAACCCGCCCAGCACATCATTGGTGTCCAGCTCCCCGCCATCAAAGACCTCCAGCACAAGCGCTGTCTGAGGAGATTATCAGGGACCCCTCACACCCGAGCCACAAACTGTTTGCCCCCTCCTGCCTTCAGGCAAGAGGCACAGGTCTCTTCATTCCCGCACCAGCAGGCTTAGGAACAGTTTCTTCCCAGCTGTTATCCCGCTGAACTCAGTGACCCGATGCTAGTCTACCTCCTCCACTACTTCCTGCTCTGCACATGATACCTTGTTTATTTGCCATTTGCAATGTATACTGTTTGTACTTCCTGTTGCATATTTACACTTTGAAATCTCATTTGTCACTTGCACTAATGCATTCCCTTTTTTAATGTCCTCACTGCACACTGTCCAAGGACAATAAAGTTGAATCTAATCTAAAACATCAAACTGGCTCACAGCACAGCCACAACACAGCACAGCACAGCATAGCCACAACACAGCACAGCCACAACACAGCACGGCAACGCCACAACACGGCACAGCCACAACAAGGCACAGCCACTGCGACAGCAGCCACAACACAGCACAGCCACAACACACACAGCACAGCCACAACACGGCACAGCCACAACACAGCACAGCCACAACACAGCACAGCCACAACACACACAGCACAGCCACAACACGGCACAGCCACAACACGGCACAGCCACAACACGGCACAGCCACAACACGGCACAGCACAGCCACAACACGGCACAGCCACAACACGGCACAGCACAGCCACAACACGGCACAGCCACAACACGGCACGGCACAGCCACAACACGGCACAGCCACAACACGGCACAGCACAGCTACAACACGGCACAGCCACAACAAGGGACAGCCACAGCGACAGCAGCCACAACACAGCACAGCCACAACAAAGCACAGCCACAACACAGCACAGCCACAACACAGCTTCCTGCAGCAGCGCTGGCCATTTTGTCTATAGAAAAAAAAAAATTTTTACTACTACAAATGATGAATAATTATCTCGGGGCAACCCCATGACATATGTTATCACTATAGTAACGGGTCATACCAACCTCTGTAGAAGCTGCCCACTCGACGAGGCATGGAGTCACTGTACATGATCCGGTTTTCTTTAGAAGACACGCCATCCTCTGGGTGCTGGTCATGGTAGACCCCCGCCTGGATCACACAAGTCAGGAAGATTAAATAGAAGATATTAAGTCAGACAGATAGGATTGGGTATTAGACAGATAGGTTGAAGTCAGGCAGACAAACAGGGTTAGACAGCAGACAAAGATAGGGTAGGTAGGTTAGACGGAGAGGACAAAGTCAGATAGACAGGGCTAAACAGCAGACAGACAGATAGGATTAGGTTAGGACAGAGTGGCTAAAGTCAGATAAACGGTGTTAGGAGTAGACAAAGGAGAGGTGGTTGATCCTGGACTAAAGTAAAGGAGAACAGACCTCTGTGCCTTTCTGTCTTTGACTGTGAAAGGAGCTGGTGTTGTCCCTTGTGGAGTCCCTGATCGGTGCTCTGGTGTGGGTAGATGTCTCGATAGGGGCTGCGCTTTCAGTGCTTTGCTGCTGACAGACAGGAAACATAGATGAGCACCATTTACTCTGAATAATATATGCATGTGGTTGTTTATGTGTAACTAGGAGAGGCTTAGTCTCTGAATCCAGGCGGCTTCTTCTGCAGTCAACGAAAGGTTGCTGCAGGGCTGCCCAAACCTGTTCTCATCAATCTGTTGGTTATGTGATGCCAGGGTTAGTTGGGGGTTTGTTGCCTGTACCTAGTTGGAGGTAGGTGTTGGTTATGTGACGCCAAGGTTAGTTGGGGGTTTGTTGCCAGTACCTAGTTGGAGGTAGGTGTTGGTTATGTGATGCCAGGGTTAGTTGGGGGTTTGTTGCCTGTACCTAGTTGGAGGTAGGTGTTGGTTATGTGATGCCAGGGTTAGTTGGGGGTTTGTTGCCTGTACCTAGTTGGAGGTAGGTGTTGGTTATGTGTAGCTGAGTAGAACTAGTTGTTGGTAGACTGTAACTAGTGCAATGCATCAAAAGTGCGGGGAAACAATACAATCCTATTATAAAATAAAACATTTTCAAATTTAGATTTTCAGATTCCATAGACTTTACAAAGATCTTAAATTCAGTGAGACTAACTAGGTCCTGGAATTTAAACCTTTTCTGCAGGCTATTCCAAGCAGTATGTGCAGAAAGGCCTTCTTGCCCAACTATACCCCAAATTTATGAACAATGTAAGTGCCACGTTTTAGGGACAGAGAGGTTGACCAATATCAACAGAGCCTACACAGAATCGCCTTATAGATCAAAACATACCAGAGACCAAGCCATACAGTGATGGTCCTACAGTTTGTAACAAACCTTAAAACTCCATGATACACAGTATACAAGCTATGGAGACAATGGACCAATGCATTCACGTACAGCAGATCACTATAGTCAAAAACAGGAACGTCTCTTCAGCCTGTATTCATCCAACATTCTGATAAAAGTAGATTCACTAGATTCTGTATATGAGAATTAGTAGGTAGAGACTGCCTCAGTTTGTTGACCTTAAGTAATAAGATTTAACTTCTTCCTAGAGTGAAAATGCCATACGTTTGTTTTTTTGAGAATTCAGAACAAGCTTCAGTTGATAACGCTGTTAAGCTTTGATGAATGTAGCTTCATAAAAAACTGTATAAAAGCATAAAATAATAAAAACAGTATAATCAGCATAAAAATGGAAAGACAAGATTGAACATTGTCTCCCAAGCAATTTAAACAGTAAATAAAAGTGGTCCCAGAAGTGAACCCTGAGGGACCCCCTTAAAACTGTTTAGAATGTAAGACACTGTATGGTAGTTGACAAGCCTACCTAAAGCACGAAGAGAAAAACCATTGTCAACAAGTCGTTGTATTAGAATATCATGGTCCATGGTTTTGGTCAGAACTAGTGGTAGTGTGTAGCTAAGTGAAACTAGGTGGTGGTAGTGTGTAGCTAGGTGGAACTGGATGGTTGTAGTGTGTAGCTAGGTGGAACTCTAGGTGGTTGAGGTGTGCAGCTAGGTGGAACTAGGTGGTGGTAGTGTGTGGCTAGATGGAACTAGGTGGTGGTGGTTGTGTGTAGCTAGGTGGAAATGGATGGTTGTAGTGTGTAACTAGATGGAAATGGATGGTTGTAGTGTGTAGCTAGGTGGAACTCTAGGTGGTTGAGGTGTGCAGCTAGGTGGAACTAGGTGGTGGTAGGTGTGTAGCTAGGTGGAACTCTAGGTGGTTGAGGTGTGCAGCTAGGTGGAACTCTAGGTGGTTGAGGTGTGCAGCTAGGTGGAACTAGGTGGTGGGAGGTGTGTAGGTAGGTGGAACTAGGTGGTGGTAGGTGTGTAGCTAGGTGGAACTCTAGGTGGTTGAGGTGTTCAGCTAGGTGGAACTAGGTGGTGGTAGGTGTGTAGCTAGGTGGAACTCTAGGTGGTTGAGGTGTGCAGCTAGGTGGAACTAGGTGGTGGGAGGTGTGTAGGTAGGTGGAACTAGGTGGTGGTAGGTGTGTAGGTAGGTATGTGTTGGTAGCTGACTGACCCTGGCGATGTCATCTTCTCGAGAGGAGCCTCCTGAGTGTCGTGGAAGGGTGCGGTGCTGTAGCTGGGGGGAGAGGAGCTGCAGGCTAGAGGCTCTGGTGGTCATTCCCTGTCCCACCGCCAGACCCCCATCTCCGCCCCCTCCAGGTGTCCTTTGACGCTCCCGTCGCACGTACATGGAGTGGCGGTGGGGCCTCTGTTGGGAAGAGAAGGGGGAACTGTAGCCCAGTCCAGAGGCAAGGGCCTCATGGGGGGCCAACAGTGAATGACCATGGCTCCCACCTCCTGGATCATCTGGGGACTTGTTTTCCTCAGAGTTCTTGTGTCGTGAAGAGGCGCGTCGGGAGGAGTCCAAGGTGTTGCTCTCTCTCTCTGAGCGCCGACTTGCCGGGGAGTGACCCGAACGGTCACCATGGCGACTAGTGAGCGGGCTGCCGGGGGCATTGAGGTCCAGACAGGAAGTAGGGAAATAACGAGATGGAGGCTCGTCACAATGGAGGCGTGGGTCACTAAGGTTCCCTACTGACTTGGCGTCACTCAGGGCCCCGTGGCTCTTAGAAAGGTTCATGTAGGAGCTGTGCTCGCCCACATAGCTGTGGCGCTCTCGCTCTCTGTATTTGTCTCCTGATGTCAACGTGCTGGTCTTGCCCTCTACAAAGCTGTGGCGGTTCTGTTGAAAGCGGCTGTTGGACTTGAGGTACTTGGCTCCTGGGCCGTCTGCGGTTCCAGCGAAGTCAAACTCTTTGCTCTTAGTCTCCTTGGGACTGAGGAGGCGTGGCAGGTTAGCCAGGTCCTTGCTGCAGGAGGCAGAACGGTTAAGGAGCGTAGCTGGGGTGTAGCTCTTTGGATGGAGTGTGGGGCTCAGGCTGTTGCCGTTCAGGAAGCTGTCGTTGCTAGGGTGGTTGGTTGGGTGGAGGTCCTCATGACGAGGCAGACTTGAACAGTCTCTACTAGTTGAACGGTGGTGGCCTGAACTCTTCCCACCATGACTCCTGATCAGAAGACAGAGGAGGTGGGAGGGTGAAAGGGAGGACGAGGAATGAGGGGACAATAACTTTTTATATATTGAATCCTTTATGATTCACCAATACAATCTGCTGGATATTTCAGCCACAATATGAAGATGCACAAGGAACTGTACTGACTGACTACACAGATCCGGCTTAGCGGATCCTAACCCTAACCGATCTTGATCAACTGATCTGAAATTATATCTGATCTACATCTTTCTGAACTGGTCTAAACTGCATCTGAGCTAAACTGACCGGACTGATGAAATATGAACTGACTTAACTAATTTCAACTGACTGAACAGACTAGTCAAATCTGACATTTTTGGGGTGTTATGTATTTTTTATTTATTTTTACAAGACATACAGACAAGACACCAAAGACATACAGATATGGGAAAGGAAATAAATAATTATAATAACAATTGAAAATAATAATAAAAAAAATATATATATTTACTATAAGAAGGGAAATGTCTTCAATTAATGAAAATAATCTCTTAAAGTACGCCACTTATACACAAAGACATGCCTGGAGCCTCTGAGGGAAAACATAAGACATGCCTGGAGCCTCTGAGGGAAATCATAACCTAAGCATTGCCATTGAGAAAAAGACAGGGAACAAACAGATTTCCAGGCAAGAAGAATCCTGGGTGGAGCCAGCAGGGAAGAAAAAGACATAGGGGCCAATGAGGACCAGTCCTCTGATACTCCAAACCCAGCCACCAGGGGGCACCGCTGCAGAACAACACCTAGCAATTTAGTTAGGATTCCCAGTAGTCCTTAAGGGCACAGAGCAAACATATGAGCAAGCTCACATGGGGAGACATCGGTCACATTTATCGCTCACATTAAGACAGATTTAATTTAGCCTAGACTAGAAACATTTTCTTTATGCACAGCCTGTAGAAGGCCAAGACAAGAACAAGTTATTTTTATTTATTTGTTTATTTTACCTTTATTTAACCAGGTAGGCTAGTTAAGAACAAGTTCTTATTTACAACTGCAACCAGTTATGTGGAGCGTACCCTGTCAATCACCTCACCCCCCCCCCCCTTCTGTGTGAATTCCATTTGAAATTAGACAAAATTTGATACCAGAAGTGTGAAAAGTACCACAGGATTGCCAGTATAGCGAGGGGGGGTGTCGACAAAAAATCAGCAGAGCAAAGTGTGAGAGATGTAGAGATGCAGGATCATGCCTCAAGGTCGCGACATGGGGTACTTGGAGAATGCAACCAGAACGGCAATTTCTGAAAATTGGCAGCCCAGTAGTGGTACAAAAAGTTGGCTACTGAAAAAGGACTTTGGTAAAAACAATGGGATGGAATCAAATAAAGAAAATGAGGCAAACTATTCATGTTAACAGCATTAATCCTTCCTATATGTGAAAGCGGTAAGCTACCCCATCTCTGAAAGTTGACTTAATTTACACAAGAAGGGGAGCAAAGTTTGCAGAGAAAAGGGCAGATAGTGAATGGGTTTCTTTAACCCTGAGGTATTTGAAACCAGAGTGGCTAATTTGGAAATGAAGTCAGTAGGGTTAAGCGGCAGTGCTGCTGGATTCATTGGGAGACACCTAAAATGTTTACAAAAAATATTGCCATTGAATGGATGACGAAGCTCAAGGTGTTGTGCAGGCTGCGTTTCACATCAAGGAATGCAGCTCTTCTCCTAGCGACAGCAGGCGTGAAGTCAGGGAAAATAAACACCCTCAGTTTTTCCAACTGAGAATTCGCTCCTTGTCCTGGAAATTATGAAACCTAATGATAAATACCCTGGTATGATAAATACCCTGGTATGATAAATACCCTGGTATGATAAATTCCCTGGGATGATAAATACCCTGGGATGATAAATACCCTGGGATGATAAATACCCTGGGATGATAAATACCCTGGGATGATAAATACCCTGGGCCTAAAGCTGTCGCCTCTACCCGCTGGGGAGGGGCCGATGCCCTGTCCAATTTCGGGCGAACAGGAAGGAGATGGGCACCCAACACTTCTGTGAAAAAAGCCATAAATGGTCAGAAACGTAGCAGATGCCAAAACTGTCCCGATGACAGACATCAGGGCCGCTATGAGAGCCGCAATTTTCAAAATGAAAGCTGAGCAGAGATCCTGGAGGTCTGAGAGAGTAACAGTTCTCTCTGTGCCATGACAGTTTGTCAGCCATCGTGGGTGAAACGCTGATCGCAGTGCTCTTGTTTCTCGAACAATTTTACATTGAAATGAGGAAGGTAAAACTAATCGTGTGTTTGGTATGGGGTGCAGGTAACTGTTAAATAATGGGTCACTACAGGGGTCCCTCAGCGTGTTCTACTCCACATTCTGCACCAGAACTCCATACTCAAAACTGACTAAAATTATCTGTACTGTATCTGAACTGTATTTTAGTTTCTGTTTCCTCAGCTACCTGCCTAGTGTTGTACAGTCTCCTACCTGCTGGGGGCGCTGTTGTCTGTGTGGTGCGGCTTTCTCTTAGAGGAGCGAACTGGTGTGGGCGTTGGAGGTCCATGTCGCTCTACTGGTCGAGATGTCTGGAAGGCATGGTGTTCCAAACTTTGCTCTGTTAGGAACCTCTCTGTAGGGCTCAGCAATAGCAGGTTCTAAACACACACAGACACACACAAACATTTGTTTTCTATACTGTTGGGTGTAAAACCCAGAAATACATGTTCCCTATCCCTTAGTCCTCAACTTCACCCTAACCTCAACCTCAACAACGTAACCTTCATGACTAAACTAAACATCGCCCTAACACGTTACCCTAACCAGTAATCCATGAACACAAAATGTATCCAAATTGTGACACTATACGCAAAGCGTAACTTAATTTTTCAGAACATAACCCTAAACTCTCAATGGCATTTCTGTACTGGTCACATAGACCAGGCTCTCACACACGCACACACAGAGTCAACATGTACTTATCATCCCTCCCTCCAGTCAGCTGAATGAGTCATTATAATTATCTTCCACGTTCGACTGGAATAGATCAGCTTCCTTCCCACTCTCTATAGAATATATAGAATATTAATGTTCAGGAAAATTAAATGCTCCAACTTCCTCCATCCTCCCTACAATGTATTACATTATCTACATTATGTACATTAAACTGGAGATTTCCAGTCTCTATTTCATACTACAGATTCTTGTTTTTTGGTTTAATACATTTATTTATCTAGTTTGGGGGTCAGATACCTTTATTTTTTTTAAAGGTGTTGTGTTATCCTGGCAACAAGTGTTGATCATGAAGGTTCTCTGCAGGTTGGATCTTATGGAGGTACATTTGTGTCTTTATGTTAAGAGAAAAACTTTTTTCTTTGCAAAATAAATGGTCTGCACCTAAATCGAGGCTTCAAAGCAAAAAAAAAGAAGTGAATCATATTTTGTAGTTGCGTGCAAAATGTTATGCATTATTTTTATTTATTCTACCTTATTTTTTATTAGAAAAATTATTTGCTTTTGAAATTGTTGTTGTTTATTTGCACTTTTGACCCCACAGATGAGGGGGGACTTTAGTGGGAGGTGCGGATGAGGTCTCCCCATTGGTCATTTTGTAGTGCCTGTTTGGATACATACAACCAATACTGTTAAGCGTTTCTTTCCAACATAAAGGATGTCACGACGGACAGGACTGTCTAGAAAGACTGATGGCAGCATCCATCCATTGATGGCAGCATCCAGTTAAGCAGCGCTGAGCTTTCTCCCGTTCCACTTTTACTTAGCTACTAACTTAATGTACTGAGACGCAGGACAGAGACACAGTCGAGATTGCTTCAATTCGATTCGACCAGCAAGTCCGATCCACGACGACTCCACATGGCAACTGCTAATGTCTTGGTGTCAAATACCACAGGACGCGTGTAGAGTCTTGGTGTCAAATACCACAGGACGCGTGTAGAGTCTTGGTGTCAAATACCACAGGACGCGTGTAGAGTCTTGGTGTCAAATACCACAGGACGCGTGTAGAGTCCAGGCCTCGGAAGGTCAGCGTTGTTTGGGTGGCAGGTGTTCATAATGTTTTGGCTCATCAGTATATAAATAACACAAACCCAAACACTGCCATAATATAGGTTTAAATCTGGTTCTCCACTTTCCAATTAAGGATACAGAAATTCCTTTAAATTCTGGTTTTAAGCGAGGCACACAAGAAACTAGAAATATTTTGAAGTGCTAAAGGATTATAATTTAATATTTCCCACGAAGAAGAAACGGTAGGTCAAAATGGCCTAGTGATTAGGGCATTTGACCGGTGTCAGAACGGGCAGGAACAGCCCCATTAGAACAGGTGTCCCAAGCACTGGACTGCCAATAATGGCCATCTGCTTAAATATCAGGAAGAATTTATGGAAAAGGGCAGTAAATAGGTTAAAAACTGATGTTGGGCTAGTTCTTGATTTAACTATTTGGAATGTTGCTTCTGTGGGACAAGCGTCTCTCGTAGCTGTTGGTATACTAATGTAAAGTAACTCTGGTAGACTCCTCTGTCAGCAGCTGCTGTATACAGCCTAAGTACAGAGATGTTTCACAGACTGATTTCCAATAACATCATGCAAAAGAAAAAACAACTGAGCTACGGTAGCTAGTCTGGCTCAGGAGGGAGTCCAGCAGGCTATGACTAGTAGCGATTTGTAGGAGGGGGTGTAGTTGTGTTCTCAGTGAGTCATCATAGCCTACAGGAACAAGCAGTATCACTGATCAGCCAACAACCTTGGCATCTTTGTTTACAGCTGCAGAGGAAAATATAGGGGAACAACAGTAGTGGAGTAGGGTAGAGTACAGCAGATGATGGTCATGTTGAGTCGGGTAGAGTACAGCAGATGATGGTCATGTTGAGTAGGGTAGAGTACAGCAGATGATGGTCATGTTGAGTAGGGTAGAGTACAGCAGATGATGGTCATGTTGAGTCGGGTAGGGTACAGCAGATGTTGGT
>JACXGK010013704.1:0-12523 GCA_016801125.1 Novumbra hubbsi
AGGTATGGCCACCCCTTTGAGCCTGGTGCCTCTCTAGGTTTCTTCCTACACTCCGGCCCCGTAGGGAGTTTTTCCTAGCCACCGTGCTTCAATCCTTTTGTTGCGTGCTCACTGGGGTTTTAGGCTGGGTGTTTTTGTAAAAGCACTTTGTGACAACTGCTGTTGTAAAAAGGGCTGTATAAATAAATTTGATTGATTGTAATCCCCCCCAAAACATCAAAACAACATCGCATGTTTTTGGGCAACGGAGCTCGGTAGAGTTAGCTAACTTTAGGAACTTTTGGGAAGATTATTAACTCATTACTAAAAATACTGAAAACCTTTATGTTTCTGATTATTATGTACAAGATGGTTGGACTGGTTTCTGCTTTCCTTTTCCTCGAAGATAGGACAAGATCACTGTCCAAGATAAGCGCACATCACTGCTTTACGTAGTGACGTAGTCGGAGGAACTGTCAATAATGTGCAAACATCATAATGGAATCTGGATGGATGTTAGTTAATTAATTGCAATAATATTGGGGTTTTCGATAGAAAAAAAACTTTTTCATAGACTTTTCTTAGCCGGTCTAGTTTTCAAAACTGTACGTATGATCACGTGACCTTAATGCACCGATCCCCCGTTCTCTCTGGTAACAACAAACAGCGCCAAACTGCTGTCACCGAGCGTCCATGGACGGTAACACGGTTGATAACGTTACAGTTCCTAACGGGACAATGGACCCGTTATGGAAAAAAGTCCACGCATTCACCGGACCTATACCCCGATCAAGACATGGACACCGGGCAGCAGCTATTAGGGAGCTAATTATCGTATTCGGAGGTGGAAACGAAGGAATAGCAGAGGAGCTCCATGTATACAACACCGGTAAGCTAGCGTCCGTTAGCTAGCTAACAACTGTTAGTAGATAAGTAACGAAGACACAGTTTAACTTCACTTCGTTAACTAAATGTACAAACATTTTCGTGTCCCTCTCGTGCATTGAAAGTTCCACACATATTCCCATACAAGTAAAGGAACGTGGCTAACTAGCTAGTTACTGTACAGTAGGTAGCTAGCCTGCACGGGTAACTAAAATAGCTATTGTGATACGATTCTTTGTAGTTAGTTATCCGTAGTTAGTTATCCGTACAGTTAGCTGCTTGAAATTATTGCTTTCTGGATCAGAATACCATTTCAGAATCAGGTGGACATATTGCATTACTGGACCATGTTACCTAGCTAGTAATAAAAGTTAAACAGTACATTGATTGAGTAGACATGATGCAATTATTTTCCGCTGATCTGATCTCTGCCCATGTTGTGTCCAGTCTCTAAGCAGTGGTTTCTCCCGGCGGTGAGAGGCGACATCCCTCCAGGCTGCGCTGCCCATGGCTTTGCCTGTGAGGGGACCCGCATCCTGGTCTTCGGAGGAATGGTGGAGTTCGGAAAGTACAGCAACAGCCTGTACGAGTTGCAGGTGAGGTCCTCACACTCACTTCTTATGCCTTTTGTTTAAAGGGTCCTCTTTTCACGCCTGATGTAAAGTGTGTGTAGTAACGTTGTCATTCCCAGACCCATATTTCTGATACATGGTCAACACAAGTACCAGAGCCGTGTTACCCTAATAGTTATGCTGTCACAGTTTAATATACCCTATTAATATGCTGTCATAGTTTGCTGTCACATCGACAACGTACTCCCCAGGCTCATATTGCTGTCGCGCAGAGCCTGGTAGAAGTGTGTGACTGTTTGACACTTGCTTTTAGGCAAGCCGTTGGCTCTGGAGGAAGCTGAAACCCAGGCCTCCCAAGAATGGCATGCCCCCCCCCTGTCCCCGCCTGGGACACAGCTTCACCCTCATTGGAAACAAGTGCTTCCTGTTCGGGGGTTTGGCCAATGACAGTGAGGACCCCAATGGCAACGTCCCAAGGTATGCCGCTAGCTCCAAACGTCCCCAGCGCATCTTCTCGTATCACTCTTTAAAGGGTTGTGACACTCACTAGATGTATTCATGTTGACTATTACCCTTTTTGGCAAACGGGTTTGACACGACTGGAACACACCGTGCTCTCAGATCTGGGCCTATTTGCAAGTTCTCATTCCAGTGACAGTTTCTGTTTTTCTTTTGCAGGTATCTGGATGACTTCTATGAACTGGAGCTGCAGTCCATGTCAGGGGTGAAAGGTTGGAGCATTCCAGATACAAAAGGCGTGGGTCCGTGGGCTCGGGAGTCCCACACCGCTGTGACTTATACTGGGAAAGGCTCCCCCAAACTCTACATCTTTGGTGGGATGAGAGGCAGTCGCCTTGACGACCTCTGGCAACTTGACCTTGGTAACCTGTCCTCACTTTTCATACCTATGCTTTGATGAACCCCAGTCTGGCCACATTATATAACATAACACTTGGAATTAACTAACCTCTTTTGTGTGTTCAGGATTTTTCAATAAACTACTGCTTTGCATTTGTGGCAATAAATCTACTGTAGTGAGATTGTCTGATTGCGCTGAATCCACTTCCTTTTCCGTCCCATAGAATCGATGACGTGGTCGATACCCGATACAACAGGACCACCTCCTTTGCCGAGAAGTCTTCACACTGCCAGCGTGATAGGAAACAAGTAATGGAACGACGAACATGTCTGTACCGTTTAGGGTTTGACGCGTGTTTTGCCTAACGCCGGCTTGTGTCTTTGTTTGGCCTCTGCGTGCAGGATGTATGTTTTCGGGGGGTGGGTACCCGTTGCCGAAAAAGACTTGCCTAGCGCTTTGGGTGCTGAATGGATCTGTACCAACTCCTTGTCCGTGCTCCACTTGGGTCAGTATCATACATATCATTTCACGCCCGTCATTGAGGCTCTCCCCTATTGGTCACCCGGCAAGCGCCCCGGCAAATCGGGGTAAAACCGCGGGCCTCCTCCGTTGTTCTCAGACACCTTGACGTGGCAGAGCCTGGGCCCAGATCAGCCACAGGGCCGTGCGACGGGCCAGGAGGAACAGGCGGGGCCCCAGCCCTGCGTCGGGGTCCCCAGAGCTAGGGCCGGCCACTGTGCCGCCTCCATCGGCTCCCGCCTCTACATCTGGAGCGGCCGCGACGGCTACCGGAGGAGCTGGAACTACCAGGTGTGCTGTAAGGACTTGTGGTACCTCGAGACGGGTGAGATGTGCTGCTGTGTTTGTTGCCATTCTTGTTGGTTAGCGTAAGCGGTTGTTAGGAAGCGCCCGTCCAACCCACATTGGTGCTGTGGTTTCCAGAGCGGCCTTCCACCCCCGCCGCTGTGCTGCTGGTCAAGTCCACCGTCACCATGCTCCACGTGGCCTGGCGCCCCCTGCCTGCTGCAGAGTGCTACCTCCTCCAGCTGCAGCCCGTCTCCGCCTGCGTCGCCCCTGACAACGCGGTGGCGGCCCTGCCCACCGCGGGGGAGCGGGGGGGTAGCGGCCACGGTCCTTCAGGTGAGTGGGCGCCCGTTGAAAACCGTCCGTCCGCGCAGCACATCGGAGACCGCTTGTTTGATGTCAGGCTTGACGCAGGGGGCCTCGAGGTGCTCTCTAAGGGTCAGGCTGGATGCAGGCTGAGATACGGGGGTGTTAGCAGAGGTGTATCAAGGTCTTCTTGCTCTTTCTCCTCCAGATGTCCAACCCGCTGTTGTCCACGACGACCCCGACTCATTGGAGGCCCCACAACAGGTCAGTCCATGATCCCTAAGTCCATCTATATCAGTCTCTCCGGCTCTGCGCTAGAAAGCTGCGGCTGTTAGTACGTCCGTGGAGACCTGACGCTGTGTACTCCTCCGTCTAACCCAGGTGGTGTCTGCAGAGCAACCAGAGCCTCCCGGGGAGGTTTCCCAGGGTACTGCAGGCGGCCATCCGGACGGGCAGACTGGTGCTAGTGGGGAAACACAGGTGGGCAACCCCACGGAAACCTCCCCGGACACGCTGGCGAGGAGCGAAGGCCAACACCTGCCAGGTACCAGCCGGTGGCCCAAGGCTTTTTACTCCCTGTGTACTTTTACACCCCGTGGGGTAACCATTGATTTATTGTTCCTTCTCCACAGGACAGGAATCTGACCCAACCTCCTCAGATCCCAGCGCTGTCACAGGCAAGGTAGGACACCAGTACGACCATGTCCTTCCTGGTGGTGCAGAGCTAGAGGCTGAAGAAAGACATGTCTGTCCCTTGTAGGTGTCCGCTGAGAAAACCGACATGTCTGAGTGGTTTGATGTCGGTGTGTTTAAAACCCTGTTCTCTGAGGTCACTCGCTACTACCTGCCGCCTGTGAAGGACTGCAACCCTGGCATCTACACCAAACCCTCCAACACCAATGAGGTGAATATGAAGAAATCCTGTGTGGTGGAACCCTAACCTCACTGAGGACCAGCCCTGCGCTACTGAAGCATTAAAATACCAACCCATGGCCAAGCTTCTATTTGCCCCTACATCGGCTATTAGTAACTGATGCTGACTCAGATCTGTCTGTACTACACCAGCTTTCTTGCTCTTTCCTTTTCTTTACCTCACTGTGAAATTATGCAAGGCATTTAGGAAGAACTAAAACTTTGGTGTTGTCTTTATTTCCCAACACAGAAAACAGCCGCAGAGAGTTAATTGAGAATAATTGCATTTGTAATTGGCTGAATAAATGGCATTGTTACATGCACAACCATCTAAAAGGGATGCAGTGACAATGTTTCTTAGAAGCTTATACGCTCCATCAACCTGTCTCTGATGTCTATTCATTAATTTCCTATGACTTGACATGAACACAACATTCCCATTCCCCAGATAAAGTTGCTAGGACCTCAGGACTTTGAGTTGCGAGATAAGCAGGAGTTGTCTCCAGGTGCAACCTACAAGTTCAGGGTGGCAGGTATCAACAGCTGTGGTCAGGGAGACTTCAGTCCTCCTAGTGAGTTCAAGACCTGCCAGCCTGGGTTCCCTGGAGCGCCCTCCGCTGTCAAGATCACCAAGGTACTCTTCCATTACACGGAAAGATGGCTGCTGGCAATATGGTCACTATTCAGGTGTTTTAGTTATATGTTGTTTTTTAACATTTCCAAGTCATATATCTATTTATCAAAAAAAAATTATACTAATTTGTGGTCATATTTTCTAACAAAACGTACCAGTTAATTAACATTTTGAGCCATGCATGTGAATAATTCTGTCCACTAACAGCCGACTTTCCCCCTCCTGTGTAACCCATCTACCTCTGTCTGCCCCCATCTACCTCTATCTGCCCCTCATCTACCTCTATCTGCCCCCATCTATCTCTCTCTGCCCCCCATCTACCTCTATCTGCCCCCCATCCACCTCTCTCTACCCCTCCATCTCCCTCTCTACCCCCCCATCTACCTCTCTCTACCCCCCCATCTACCTCTATCCACCCCCTCCTCTGGTCCCCCCAGGCTAATGACTCGGTCCACATCACATGGGACTCCCCCTCGTCTCCGTCCGGTAAGATCCTGGAGTACTCCATGTACCTGGCGGTGAGGAAGAGCCGAGCCAGCAGCTCTGAGCGCCCCGGGCAGCTGGCCTTCATTCGGATCTACCGGGGCACCAAGACGTCCTGCACAGTGAGCCCCGCCCACCTGGCCAACGCCCACATTGACAGCTCCGCCCCAAACCGTCCCGCCGTCGTCTTCCGCATCGCTGCAAAGAACGAGCAGGGATACGGGCCGGCCACGCAGATCCGCTGGTTACAAGGTGTGGTTCCTCACCCTAGCAAGGTTTGGCCCTGGGTGTGTGGTTCCTCACCCTAGCAAGGTTTGGCCCTGGGTGTGTGGTTCCTCACCCTAGCAAGGTTTGGCCCTGGGTGTGTGGTTCCTCACCCTAGCAAGGTTTGGCCCTGGGTGTGTGGTTCCTCACCCTAGCAAGGTTTGGCCCTGGGTGTGTGGTTCCTCACCCTAGCAAGGTTTGGCCCTGGGTGTGTGCACTCACGCTAGCAAGGTTTGGCCCTGGGTGTGTGCACTCACGCTAGCTCAACCGTGCTCTATCTGAGTGAGACCGCGCTCTGACCGAGTGAGACCGCACTCTACCCGAGTGAGACCGCGCTCTGACCGAGTGAGACCGCGCTCTGACCGAGTGAGACCGCGCTCTACCCGAGTGAGACCGCGCTCTACCCGAGTGAGACCGCGCTCTACCCGAGTGAGACCGCGCTCTGACCGAGTGAGACTAACCACCACGTTGTTCCCCTTTAACCGTGGACTTTGTTTCTATTCAGATGCCAGTAAACTCAAAGCCTCGTCATCACAACCAGACGGCAGTCCCACAGACGCTGGAGACAGGTGACGGGCTTTGCTCTGTTTTGGCCTTTAATATCTTTATTGAACTTGCCATTGTTGTGCTTTGTGGTTTTGAGGAATGGCATAATAAATAAAAGTGGAGCTGGATGTCCGATGTGATGCTAAATAATGTATTGTGTGTTTTCCTCCATGCAGCTCAAGTTAAAGTCCGACTGCCGGGCTGATTCCTGAGAACATGGCCATGTCAAAGGTCATGACTATTTTTCTACCCAGCTGCCCCCTCACACATTATGTACAGAGTTTATATAGATTTGTAACTTATTTTTTTGTTAATGTGGATGTACATAAGCTGATACATGTACATGTGTTTTACATTTATTCCCTTTTGACCATGTTGTAGTGTTAAAGAGAAGTTCTGTTTTCATTTTGTATTGTCAATCCATGGGTATTTTTAAGTTATTAAAATGATAAGACCCATGTTATGACCAAGCTTGCCAAACGGAAGTGTTAAATGTGCCTTAATTCATGAAGGGGGTTTTGAAAGGAGAGGATGACCAATGACCAGTGACTGCTTTGTAATAGTTAACATGTAGCAAAATGTGGGATATTTTTTGCAATTGTATTTTTAATTTGGGCCAACTTAATGGTTGACAATCAGCTTGAACATACAGAATTATATCTGATTACAAACTGGTATCTACATAACGTGATTCTCATACAGCATTCCTTTTGCATCTTGTAGGTATGAACAATTTCACTCTTTGTTTAGTGGTCTTTATTTATTTTTAACTCATTATAGGAAGTAAGCCATATGTTGGTGAATCTTAGGCTATCCATGCATCAGTTACTACACCCAGATTCACAGTGGTTTTACACACTACCTTTCCTTTTATACTGCAGCATTTAGCTCACTATGCAATTTGGAAGTTGTCAAATCTTCAGGCTGCTTGTGTTTACTAATTAATGTTTGTTTACGACATTCCCTACATTTCCAAAAGAACTTAGTATGACAATGGCATGTATATGAAATTAAACAATGAGCCATATGTTACTCAGTGAGTATGCAGCCAACTAGATCCCATGTTTATTCCCTTTGAATATAACTCTGTGCAGTTAAGGAGAGGATTGTATTTTCTGTCGCAATTCTGTTTGGTTTTAGGGATGTATTGCAGAATTACCTCATGAGTTCTGTGTTATCACTATGTTTTTGGAATGTGTTGTGCATTCGGTTAATAGAAAACAGAATGGAGACCTTGTAGAACTCTTTATTTATATATATATATAAAAAAAGAATAAAACTTGACATGAGTCTGTACAATAAGATTAATTTAAAACTTTTTTTATTGAGATGTATTTTCTGGATTTTTCATTCCCAATGTTCCCCTCCCCCTCTCAATGTACACTGCTCAAATACATTAAGGGAACACGTAATCATCACAGTATAACATCAAGGCAATTACATTTCAGGGAAATCTATCAGTCCAGTTAGGAAGCATAAGCGATTATGGATACATTGATACATGTATATATTGACAACATATATATGTATGCGTGTGTGTATATATATATATATATATATATATATAATATATCCGTCGTGTCTAACAACAGCTCTTTGCTGTAACTATAATTAATATTGTCCAGGTTCCACACCCGATCGTGCCTTATTGTTTGTACACGCCATTTTTTCTCTTACATACATTCCCATGATTCCATGCGTATTTGTAGTTCTTTAGTACACGATAAGCTGTGATACCAAGGAATCGAGTGCAAGAGGTAACACATCTAGACATCTGAACACTTCTCCTAGATTCAGTTAAGTTGAAATGACAACTGTAAAAAAAGAGAGTTAACACTAAAAGTGTTAGTTAAGTTCTAAATAACAAACGGCTACATTAGCAGTTCATTTGCCGTTTCTGTTCAAGTGAACTGCAGTAGCTATGCTGATACTGTTGCTAACTAGCTAAATAGTAAAGCGCCACTTTTGAAAATTGGTATCTAGTTTTATCAAGCTTGGAGAAGCAGTAATACCCTGAAAGTGTTTATGCTCGCCAGCTTGTGTGATCGGTATTTTTTGTAGGCCAGTGATCAAACAAAGAATAGTTATAAATCTAGTATACTCTGTAGGTACAGTCAGTACTTTACGTTTACTGGGCTGCAACGACTGTCTAGAGTTTTGGGCAAGGTATTCAGCCTGTCAGTTGTTGTTTATTTTCTGTCTTTGAATATCTGCCTGCAAGCTCCTTACAAAATGTGATCGAGTCTGTGAGATCTACAATACTGTACTTTTAGTGAAATTCTTTAAAACACGTTAGCTAGCTAGCTGCCGCAGGGCCATTGTTTAATATTCATCCAAATTGATGAGGCGTTTAAGAGATGGTCCAGTACAGTGTGTGCACAATAAGACATAATCATTCCTCCCCTGACTCCGCGTATCCACAACAGATGTTGGAGAAATCACTTGAGACAGACATTGTAGTTGGTTAAGGGGTTGTCATTTGCACAAGTAGCTGGGGAACTCATGGCTACCATGGTAACAACTGCAAATTTTCCCAAGCCACACATTGCTCCGTCTTTAAACACACCAGTATTCACTATGTACGACCTGCAAGCAGATGAGACATCCGCAAGTGTCTTCCATGTGACGTGTGTTCCGTTTTACATGCTCTTTTGTTGAGTGAAATCCACTGCATAAGAGTAGGATGTGGTGTTATCTGATGTTGACGGGGTGATGTTTTTGTTGATGTTCATCTCTCGTGCTTTTCTTAACCCTAAACCTCTTGTTCTGTCGTTGTGCGTCCAGCGAGGGCCCGATGAACTCCTCCGCCCTCGCCCAGGCCGGCCCCCTGTTCACTATTCGGGACGGCGGGGGGGCGGTAAAGCTGGGGGGGTCCGACATGGAGCTGCAGAAGATGCTGATCGATGAGAGGATGAGATGTGAGAACCACAAGACCAACTATCGGACCCTCAAGGCTGAACATACCAGGTCACTGACCAGAACACGTGTGTTCGTGTGCCTGCCTGTAATCCGTGTGTTTTCAACACATCCGCTGTTTATTTTGAAAGCACTTTCTGCATTCGCGGTTTTCCCCCCAAATGCTTAACAGGCGTGTGTGCACTGTCCACGCGCTCCCCGCTACTTTCCGTTCCATGTCTCAGGCTGCAGGACGAGTTCACGCGCGCGCAAGCGGAGCTGAAGCGCCTCCTCGGTGACAAGCAGAGCGTCCAGGAGAAACTGCAGCTGCTGCTGGCTGAGCTTCGAGGGGAGCTGCTGGACAAAACCAGGGAGCTGGAGGAGCTACGACTACAGGTACCGGGCCTCGGTGGGCGAGTAAGAAGCCGCTCACCTTTGGCTTTCTCAAACCCACTCTGACATTGACAGTTAGCGTGTGTTGCTGCAGTGTTCCTCTGTGCGTGGCTGTGTGTCTGTGTCCCTACCAGTGTGTGTGTGTGTGTTCTGCAGGTGCTGACCCCTCAGCGGTTGGAGCTGTTGAAGGCACAGGTACAGCAGGAGATGGAAGGGCCTGTCAGGGAGCGATTCAACAAATTGGAGGAGGTGAGCCAAGCCCCGGAATACTTCTATACTGACTGCTGTTCACCTATACTGACTGCTGTTCACCTATACTGACTGCTGTTCACCTATACGGACTGCTGTTAACCTATACTGACTGCTGTTCACCTATACTGACTGCTGTTCACCTATACTGACTGCTGTTCACCTATACTGACTGCTGTTCACCTATACTGACTGCTGTTCACCTATACTGACTGCTGTTCACCTATACTAACTGCCCGTGCTTTTGTTTCATTCGTGACCTATCTATTTTGCTTTTATTCGGCTTTAATTGCTGTTTTACTGTTTCTGACGCTTTAGTTTTATAGCACTTTCCAAATGTCACGGCTATAACTGTTCCCATAGCAACAGCTTTAAGGGCTGAATGTTTCCGGGTCTGTCCTGCTGACTCTCTGAATGACACACCTGATATTGTGAGAAATATTGTGAGAGGACAAATAATGCTATTTGTCTTCTATCATGCCCCCTTGTGTTTTGAAGCAACCCTTTGTGTTTCTTGTAGGAGACTGAGAGGTACAGGTCTGAGTACAACAAGCTGCGTTATGACTACACCTTCCTCAAGTCTGAGTTTGACCACCAGAGGGAGGAAAACACTCGCATACTGGAGGAGAACAAGATCCGCTTTGAGGCCGAGGTGTGTGTTTGTGGTGTTTGTGGAGAGCTTGTGTGTTTGTGGTGTATGGAGAGCTTGTGTGTTTGCAGTGTGTGTGGAGGGCTTGTGTGTGTGGAGAGCTTGTGTGTTTGTGGTGTGTGGAGAGCTTGTGTGTTTGTGGTGTGTGGAGAGCTTGTGTGTTTGTGGTGTGTGGAGAGCTTGTGTGTTTGTGGTGTGTGGAGAGCTTGTGTGTTTGTGGTGTGTGGAGAGCTTGTGTGTTTGTGGTGTGTGGAGAGCTCATGTGTTCGCAGTGTGTGTGGAGAGCTGGTGCGTTTTTAAAGTGAGCTTGTCCGTTTCCCTCCTGCTGATTGCTTCTCTCATTTGATTGGTGCGCGTCGTCCGCACGCGTCTCCAGGTGTCACGCCTGGAGAGGGACCGCCAGGAGCTGACCGCCCAGTATCAGGGCTCGGACCCGCTGAGGGACGGAAAGCGCGTGGAGGCCCTGCTGAGAGAGAAGGCCCAGCTCCACCAGCGTCTGAAGGGCCTGGAGTCCGAGGTGGCTGAGCTCCAGGCGCAGCGGGACAACTCTGGCCAGCAGGCGGAGAGCGTGCAGCGGATCCAGGTCCGCCAGTTGGCCGAGTCCCAGGCGGAGGTGAAGTCGCTCGAAGTAAGAACCCCGCGTTTCCTTCAGCCTTTCGGCCGAGACGTGACGTGACGAGAGCAGTTAATGACCGAATTGAACCCCGGTCAGGCGGAGCGGCAGTCCCTTCGCCTGCAGTCGGACCGCCTGGACAGCGAGCTGCAGCTGAGTCGCGAGCAGAACGCCCAGCTGACCACCCGGCTGCACAAAGCAGAGCGAGAGGTCAACAGCCTCAACAGCCAGGTCCGATCCGTCACACCCGGAACCGGGGGGGGGGGGGTGCGGGCGGACGACGGGCTGACCCGTAGATGCGCTCCGAATCATTCCAGTTGTGATCCCCCCGTTTCAGATGGAGGGCGGGAAGCACTCCCACAAGTTGGAGGTGGCCAACGTAAAGCTGGAGTCTGCCAGGTCCCGAGGGGAGGTGGAGAGGGAGAGAGACGCCCTGCAGGGACAGATGGAAGGTAGCTCTGCGGAGAAGCGTCTCGCGTTCATCCGTGTGCGGTACATGAAGTCCCCCGGCGCCGGTCTGTGTAGAACCCTCTCTGCGTCGCTGTTCACCCGGGACTTCCTCTTCCCTCTCCCCCCTCCGTTGGGCAGGTCTGCAGGTCGATGTGGAGGTGTTGAGGGGGACTTTGGAGAGACAGAAGGAGGTGCTGGCTGAGAGGGAGAGGGAACTCGTCCGGAGGGTGCAGGCTGCTCGCGAGGAGGAGCTACGCAAGACGGCCACCGTCCACGAGGAGAAGTGAGGAGCCATCGCCGTTTTTAGTTCTCTCTCCGTATCTCTTCCCCCCCCCACACACACACACACACACTCTGCCTCAGAACACTGTGTTGAAGAGAAGGCTGTGATTGGGCGTGTCCAGGTTGATGTTGGAGGATCGCCTAGCGGAGCTGGAGCAGCAGAGAGCTCTTCAGGATGCCACCGGCCACGCCCAGAAAGAGGAGTGGGAGGAGCGTCTCCGTGGCGCCCAGCTGGGGGAGGAGTCTGCTCGTAAGGAATTACAGAACCTCAGGTTGGTGCGTCTGTATTGCGTAGTGCTGTAAATACATTGCTAATATGCTGTATATTTGGTGTGTGTTTTCGTGACCCTTTGTGACTTTGTTTGCCAGGTCTAAACTGCTACAGCAGGGCTCTCAGCTAGAGGAGCTGGAGAGGCAGAAGTCAGAGAATGCTGACCTGAGACAGGTACTAAAATGCCCCAGGCCTTTTTTAACTCCCACAGCTCGTATGTTGTAGGTACACAGGACTGGCAGAATCTGGAAACTTCAACTTAGAACAGCAGTTACTTGCTACACTGCAAAGCTCTGGGTTAGGATGAACTAGGACTAGGACATTTTCATGAGGTAGGCAACTGCCCTGATTTTATTGACCAAACATTGACCCACTGGTTCTACTTGGACCAATTTAAAGGCACCTCAAGCTTTTACTTCTGTACATTTTCTACACATTTCATGTTGTTAGAATGGAGCTGAGTTAAGGTTTTAAGTG
>JACXGK010013705.1:0-12550 GCA_016801125.1 Novumbra hubbsi
GCCAGGCCATCCACGTGCTATAAACCGCCAGGCCATCCACGTGCTATAAACCGCCAGGCCATCCACATGCTATAAACAGCCAGGCCATCCACATGCCCTTTGTTGTCAGGATTGAGCCGGCCTTTTCCTAGAGATGCACTGATTTCATTGGCAAGCCATCAGTATGTTCCCATTTGTAGGCGCAGAATTTCATAATCGGCCGACTCCTTTTAAAATGGCATCATGCTTACCAAATATTTACAAAAGGCTAAGGTATTTGCACTCACGCATCAATGAGGCTGCTTTGTTGTATATAAGATGAGTGCTTTCACAACAAACTGTGGCATAAAGTTTCAGATCAGGACAACAGAATTGTTACTTGTAATATAGGTTTTAATAAACTATCAAGAGGCAGTTCATTTCAGTGCATTTAAAAGCTTCTGGCACGTGACAACTCTGCTGTCCACTTTACATTTGAGGCTTCAATGAATGCCCGATGAGTATGCTCAGTCTCGTGTTACAAGGGATAGTATGGGTGTAATGGTACCCAAAGTCACGGTTCGGTACCTCAGATTTCAAGTTAAGGATTATAAGTCTGATTCGGTACAGTGCAAAAAGATATGCAACACATAAAATCTTTTAATTTATTATGTACTTATAAACTGTAACTAATTGTCCATAATTTACGACACAAAGGTCTTTTGTGTCCACCATTTTTGTACTTTTTTTTTCCCAAGGCTGCATTACATGTGCTAGGCTATTTCAGTTGCTACGTTACGTTGCTACGTCATCTCCAGGGGAAACTCAATTTAGTATTTTGGACACAAAAAGGAAACCGTGCGGTTAGACTTTTCATTCGAATCATATTGGGGAGCCAATGGTGGACCTACCAATTCCATGCCACCCTCATGGAGTCTGTTTCTGACCGTTTGGTCAGAAACATGCACACTAGTAGCCTGCTAGAGGTCATTTTGTATGGCTCTGGCAATGCTTCTCCTGTTCCTCCTTGCACAAAGGAGCTGACACAGATGCTGCTGCTGGGTTGATGCTCTTCTACGGCCCTGTCCTGCTCTCCTCATGTATGGCCCATCTCCTGGCATCTCCTCCCCGCTCTTGAGACACAGCAAACCTTCGTGCCGCAGCCTGTATGGACGCGCCATCCTGGAGGAGCGGAACTGGGCAGCTAGTTCTGCCTCATGCTACCAGTAGTGACAAGGGCATTGATGCACAATCGTTAATGCTTCCTAAATGGACTGATTGATATCTCTGAAGCTTAATTCCCTTGTTCTACTGTGATGATTGTGTTCCCTACATTTTTGTGAAGCTGTGTATATAGAAATGTTCCTTCCCCACTAATTTTAAATAATGTAATTTTACGGATTTGAGGGGCACTTGTGTGGATTTCAATTGAACCTACTGCATTAGCCACCACTACTTTACTAAACACATCTGTAAAGAAATGACAGATAATGTGTTTTTATTGAAGCTATTACCACAGTATTCATTACAAAATGCCACCAACGCTTGTACCCCAATTATACAAATCTGAGGTGAAATGGACTACCTCCTTTGCAGGAAAGAAATGGATTGGCTTTGTAGATGGGTTTCCCTTTGCAGACCAATACACACAGTATGTCATATCCCATGTGTCAAATATAGGACAAGATAATATTTTATAATTGAAATGAGCTGAAATTGGAAGCCTCTTCAGAAGCCATGTTTTTATTTGGCCAATTATGATGTTTGAACATTGGCTATCACTAACGGCCAATAACTATCTGTGCATCCCTGACTTTTCCCATTTGTAGAAATATGACCCATTTTCATTTTGTCACGTTCCCGTCCACACTTTCATCTTCCCTAAGGCAGTGAGCTGTCTAGGGCCTGTATGCCAAATCATGTCAGAATCACCTCCGTCAGCAGGCTGCCTTGCATGCTCCTCTTGAGCCTTTCCCTGCGGTCTGAAGTCCCCCAGACTCTTATCACTATGGGGGACTGCAATTCCATCAGCAATGCCCCCTCACTTCATAATCCTATTAGAGCTGCGCTATCACTCGGAGCTGTTATATACTTTTCAGTGTAGTTTTTGATTATTCATAGTCTAGATCCAACATGTTTTTAGCTCGTAGCCTAGTGATACATGTTAAGCTTGTTTTGGAGTCACCTGGCCCCTCCTCACATGTCTTGTTTATTTCAGATCCCAGCGACGGCGGTGGAGATGCCAGGCTCGGCGGACATCTCCGGGCTTAACCTGCAGTTCGGCGCTCTGCAGTTCGGCTCTGAACCGGTGCTCCCGGAGTGTGGCGCCGCCCCCAGTGCCGCGGCCCCCACCACAAGCAGCCCGGCTCAGAACAGCCTTTACCCAGTCTCACGCAGGTGAGGACCCCGGGCCGTACGGTGGGCTGGTAGTGTAGGAAGCATTCAGATTCATTTGGCTTTTCAGTTTGGCTACAGAAACTAGTTGTCATTGCAAATGTGCAGACCACTTGAAGATTTGTAACGCTATAGCCTTTTACCATAATTCCTGCTGTATATGCCGGCTACACTATTTGTCAGTAGTCTTTTGGCGATTATGTTGCTCAATTTGAGCTTTGCCACAGTCGAGCCCTGTCTATTCGACAAGAAATTCAGTTGAGTGGTTATGTTGATGAAAAGCTGAAAATGAAATTGCTAGATGTTTTTTATCAGACAGTCGCTCTTGAGGTTTGAGACTTAAGTAGCCCATTACTTTAGGTTTATGCCCCTATTTCTCTTCCTCAAGCGAGGCAACGTCCTCCCTCCCGAACCCCAGTCAGATGGACTTGTATGAGCCACAGACACGACCGGCACGACGCTACCCCACCTCCGTCTCCTCCTCCCCGCAGAAAGACATGCAGAACAAGGTTCCATTCTTTATTCCCTCCCAGTTTTTACTGATTGGAAGCTTACATGCTTCGGAATGGTCTTTTGAGTTTGGTGTACCCTAAGAAGCCCATTAAATCTGTTCTGTACATGTTTTTCAGAGTGGCTTCAATTCAGTACAGACACAATCAGTGGAAGGTGAGTGATTTCAATGGAAATGCAGGTGTGTAATGAAGTGAGAATGTGGGGCTGCTGGCCAACAAGGCTACGGTGTTAAGCACTACTTTACTAATGCGTCTCACTGTGTTAAGCACTACTTTACTAATGGGTCTCACGGTGTTAAGCACTACTTTACTAATGGGTCTCACTGTGTTAAGCACTACTTTACTAATGGGTCTCACTGTGTTAAGCACTACTTTACTAATGCGTCTCACTGTGTGAAGCACTACTTTACTAATGGGTCTCACGGTGTTAAGCACTACTTTACTAACGCGTCTCACTGTGTTTAGCACTACTTTACTAATGGGTCTCACTGTGTTTAGCACTACTTTACTAATGGGTCTCACTGTGTTAAGCACTACTTTACTAATGGGTCTCACTGTGTTTAGCACTACTTTACTAATGGGTCTCACTGTGTTAAGCACTACTTTACTAATGGGTCTCACGGTTTTGAGCGCTACTTTACTAATGGGTCTCATGGATGTAGGTTAAGTACACAGAAATGATGTTATTGTTTAATATTTTGAGGCTCCTGTAAACAATAGGAAGTACAATTTAGTCATTTTGATTTTAATATCGCTGCCATAATTCATCTTTTGCCGTCACCAGCGTTTCCTAAAAAAGTAAATTAAACACTTGTGTTCTTTGGATTTTGCAAAGTGTTCTTTTAGCAGTATCATTGGCCATTTCCTTGTTTACCTATGGCGAAATGGTTACGTTTTCATATCATAGCTAAATGGTGGTAATACTAGATGTCTCAACAGTGTCAGATTTAAAACAATGATTGTGTTCCACGACCTTCATAAACCCAAAAATAAACAAACAAATGTAAACAATACTTACGAAGTATGTATACAATGTTTGTATCTGACTGGCCTTCACATTGGCTGGTTGGGGGGGGTCCAACAAGGCTAGCATTAGAGCTGGAACTTGCCTTCTATGGACCAGCTCTCCAATCAGACAGTATGTGTATTGTTGAGCCACTGCCCATCTGGGTTGGCGCTGATCCCAGACTCTCTCTCCCGTCCAGCTGCAGCAGGCTCTGCAGTGTCTGTCAAGTCGGCCTCTGATTCGGCCACGCCCGCGTCAGTCTCCATGGCTACTTTGACAGACAGTGGCTCGGTGCCCACCTCCTTGTTGCCCACATCTAATCAGCCATCGCTCGGTGCTCTTGGGCACAATGAAGAGCTCCCTCCTAATAGCATGCCCCCATCTCAGCACAGCAAGTAAGATGGCACCCTGAGTGGGTTGTCTAAAGGGCCTGAGTGTGATGGAACATTTTCCCAAAGGCACTAATACGTTTTACATGTTGTTTTACAAAATGTATGATGTTCCTGTATTTGTTTTTTATCTTTTCCAGTTCACCTTCTACACAACAAAACAGCCTTGCTTTGTCCCAAACCCGCACATCCAATGCCAGTCTAATGGTAAGTTTGTGTGAGAGAAGAAAGTCCTTGTCAAATGATAGAGAATGCATCAAATACTTGACCTAGTCATGGGGGGGCCCTAATGATCCCTTCCATTTATCCATCCTTCCTTCCATTTGTCCGTCCTTCCTTCCATTTGTCCGTCCTTCCTTACAGCACCAGACAGACGACTCTAGCCTGCTCTCCTCCTTCCCTCCCTCAAACACGGCGGTGGCCTCGTCCTCCGTCCCCTCGTCCTCCGTCCCCTCCCCCGCGCAGCAGGTCACCATGGGGCAGGCTTCATCGGTAAGCGCGGCGTCCCCGTCGGCGTCCTCGGCCATGGGCTCGGTCAGCAGCCTGGCGTCTATGGGCCTCAACACGGCAGCCTCCGCAGGGCCGCCCTCCGTGGTCTCGGCAGCCATGACCACAGCGGCCCAGGCCCAGGCTTCCTCCACCTCACGCAGCTCCGCCGTCTCCTCAGGTTAGACATGTTGCTGGTCATACGGCCGCTACGTCCCTTGGTTGTGGTAGTAAATGTATGTGGTTAACAAATTATTTCATATGTTATGTTGTTGGTGTTTGCGGGTCTCTTTACAGGGAAAGCGCCTCCTAACCTTCCCCCTGGAGTGCCGCCTCTGCTGCCCAACCCGTACATCATGGCCCCTGGCCTCCTGCACGCCTACGCTGTAAGTCCCCTCACCGTTTCAGCCAACTCCACCTGCTTTCAGGTCGGTACAATGACCAGGTGTGTCTTTATGGGACACCCCATTTTATATCTAGTTTCATCTTTCAAAAGTCGTCACAAGGAGTTGCTAGAGTATGACAAGACAACCATATTTGATGACTAATCCCCCCCCCCCCCCAATGTCTGACGTGACTGGCCAGTTGCACTGGGTCTTGTAATGACATGGCTAACTGCAATTCATTGACTTTATCGCCAAGCAGGGTCATTAACAGGAATCCTTTTTCCCCTGAAAAGATGTAGCCTGGCCTCCCCACTTATGTATGACATGGATATTATTAGGATTAGTAGACATCCGCAAGCCGTGAATCAGTTCCACCTTCCCCACCTGGGCTAACTAGCATTAGTGCCTTTAGGGCCTGGCCACAGCCGCTGGCTTCAGGTTGGACTGTAAAACATTCAAATGGACTTCAGGTTGGACTGTAAAACATTCAAATGGACTTCAGGTTGGACTGTAAAACATTCAAATGGACTTCAGGTTGGACTGTAAAACATTCAAATGGACTTCAGGTTGGACTGTAAAACATTCAAATGGACTTCAGGTTGGACTGTAAAACATTCAAATGGACTTCAGGTTGGAATGTATTAATACATTCAAATGGACTTCAGGTTGGAATGTATTAATACATTCAAATGGACTTCAGGTTGGACTGTATGTAAAACATTCAAATGGACTTCAGGTTGGACTGTATGTAAAACATTCAAATGGACTTCAGGTTGGACTGTATGTAAAACATTCAAATGGAGTCACCATAGAATATTCTTTAAATGGTATCATACATACCATTTTCAAAATAAGCGAATGGTTTTGGTCTTGTCTCACTGACTTTTGTCTTAGCCTCAGGTGTACGGCTATGATGACCTACAGATGCTCCAGACAAGAATACCACTGGTGAGTCTGAGCCATTTAACCCCTTTATGGCAAAATGGTACTATTTCCTCTGACTAATAACCCAGCAATAGCTGCTAACTGTTAGTTACTAACTAGACTCTTTTTAATGTTGAAGTGTGTAGAAACGTGTTAGTTTCTTGCACCCCTCTTTTTAAACAGCCGCCTCGTTACTGCAACGTGAATGTGTCTACCTGTTCTCAGGACTATTACAGCATCCCGTTTGCCTCCCCCAACACGGCCCTGGCAGGACGAGATGGCAGCCTGAGCAACAACCCGTACTCTGGTCAGTAACCCACCTGGTTGTGACCACTGCACCATGCAGGGGCCACTCCTGTCTCCATCCTGCGTCTCCATGGCCACCAGACAATCATCGTCACTGACTGGATCTGATGACCTGTTGTACCTGGGATGTGACATTGGTTTTCTGTTGAAACCATAAGTAAAGGAAAAAATGAAAGTCCCTTGACTTTGCATGCAGGTTGTCACCATGTTGTTCATCCAGCATGTTCATGCTTTAGCCTAATTTTGTTGTTAGGAAATATTTTTGGGCCAATGGACGGAAGAATTAAGATTTACAGTATTAAATGTTACGGTACCTTCTATTTTAGTTGGGAGGTTGACAATGTTCATGTTTGCCTGCAAGTCAGTATGCATCTGTTTTAGGTCCAGCTAAGTAGCTACTAACAGATGTATTTTTCCCTAACACAAAATTGTTGTGTTAGTAGTTTTATCAGTGGGACTATATTTGGTAGTAACTACGATTTAGTTTTGTATAATGTTTTGGGTCTTTTGCCTAGTGGTTGAACCCAATGGAAAGCCTTCTCTTTCTCGTCCCAGATCTCATTCTTTCCCCTTCTCTGCCTCACCGTCTCACGGCTCACCGTCTCTGCCTCACCGTCTCACTTGTTATTTCCTGTTTGACAGGTGACTTGTCCAAGTTTGGCCGAGGTGATGCATCATCCCCTGCGCCAGCCACCACACTGGCCCAGCAGACGCAGCAGAACCAGAGCCAGACGCATCACACCACCCAGCAACCCTTCCTCAACCCTGCGCTGCCCCCAGGCTACAGTTACACCAGCCTGCCCTACTACACTGGTGTGCCGGGCCTGGCCAACACCTTCCAGTATGGCCCTGCCATGTTCCCGGTGAGCCTTGGTTGAGTAGTGTGTTGTGGCTCTTCATGCCTTGGAACACGTTGATGTTTTAGGATGTCATTTATATTTGGTATATAACTGGTGAAGTTTAAAGGAGGGTTAAGGTAGTTTTGCAACCCTAAACTATATTTTCTAGTGTTCATGGCTTGCTTTGGGACAACACACACACACTTGACATTTTAAGTCAAGCCAAAACACTGGATTTAAAATGGCCATTTTCAGCTAACTAGCTTTGTTGCAATGACTGGTAAATGACAGGAACATAAATGATGCTGGCTGTCCCAAGAACAGTCACTGGATATCCAATACTCTTTAAGTTGCACAATGTAAAGAGTGTTCTTCTACTGAGTAGCCTGTATCACAGAGAACCTGGGATGGTGGTAAAATCAGTCATCGGAATCTAGTGGAATTAAATGCAGTAAACCTTCTAGCAACTTCTTTGGATCTTGTCACGTTTCTAGTTAGAAATACAATAAATTATAGATGAGATGACCAGGAATAATGATCAACTCCTGTCTATGGGTTCTCTGGAAAGTACTGCAACCCTTTGTAAGGCTTATCCCTTTTGATAGGCTAGTTTCACCTCTAACATGTGTTTTGTCCAGGTGGCTCCTACCTCGTCAAAACAGCACGGTGTGAACGTTGGGGTCAATGCCGCAGCCACTCCCTTCCAGCAGGCTAGCGGCTACGGTTCCCATGGTTACAACACTGGTGAGACGCCAAACACAACCTCGCACTCATACACTCCTGTGGAATGAAACCATGTCAACCATGTTTTTATTATTGTTCAAAGAAATGAATCCAAACAAAACAACTCTTGATCAATTTCATACAAAAGGATGTAGCATGTATGAGGCCTGGAGAGAGAATGTGATAAGTCATGATAAATTCACCCATTATGCTCCATGTGCCCGTAAAGTCATGATGGAATTAATAGTTTGTTCATATGTTCAGGGAATGTACAAAGATCCGTTTTGATTTGCTGTGTTTCTAAATACTATATGGTGAAAATTCATCTCAAGATGCATTGTTATCTTTTGTGCACTAGGCTATAATTCATCATCTGGAAATGGCGACTCAACACACATTAGCCAGATTGCAAAACCTGAATATTATATTTTGATAACCATGTGACTGTTCAGTAAAGGTAATAGAAATTCAACGCAAATGGGTTGCTCTTCCAGCGTGTCGTTCAATGACTGACTTGTTTTTAAAGATGTAGTATTTCATAAATGTTTTATGTTGAAAGATCCCCTTTAACAGCAATACCAGATGTTTTTGTAATTTTCCTGCCGTTCAATTATAAATTCTTGATCAATTGTCACAGGCATATTCCCATTAACTTTGAGGAAAAGAGAGCTTAGGACATGGCAATTAAGTTCATCTGTGTTCATAATGGCTAATTGATCAATTTGGCTTCATGATATCACTTGAATTGTCTATTCAATTTCCTTTCGATGCTAGTCTATCTGCTGCTGCAATGGCTTGGTTTGAAGGAGAAAATGGGCTGTCAACATTTCACTGCCATATGAACCCTGTTGATTTGATGTTGAGTCTCGACCAGCGTTTTACCCGAAACCACGGCAGTCTACCCTGCACGCAATTAAATGTCAGGACAAGATAAACACTGCCTGCTTTAACTTGCATGTTGTGTAGGCCTCATATTGTTTGTGGTTGAATGCAACGTTATACTTCACTGGGCCTTCTAAGTGAACAGAACAATATCTCTCTGGTCTCAAATGACGTTTGACATTGCTTATCAATAGGTATGCTAACATATTAACCTTATCGACTGCTCTTCAACAGTTTGTTGATAAAACAGTGCTGACTCCTACTTTCCTAATCAGGTTTGCGTTGCCACAAACCGCAGGTGTATCAGACCAGCTGGTATGGAGCTTGCTGCTGCCGTTAACAGCAAATCATTCTAACCAACTGCCTCTATGCCCAGTCTGTTCTGAGCCAGCTATTGACTTGTGAACAAAGATGTTTATTATATTTGAGACTGCTGGTGTTTTTGCGTTTAGTTGAAGAATTCTAAAGCCCTGAAAACCCTTCTGAAGTGTATGTAGATATTAGTTGTATTTTTGGGTGGAGTGGAGAAGTGGACTATATCGTTGTCCATACTGCGTGGGGGAGTAGGGTGACGGGTGTTCTTTTGCAGCTGTCTCATTGCTTGCTACTGCTTATTCAACAAGTGGAGCTGGGCTCTCCTCTACACCTTTTAACCAGCATGGAGGTTAAAACATTTGCTGCCCTTCCATCTGTCTTTCTACCTCTATCCTCTGGCATATTTACCTCATCTTGAGCTGTCTTCATCTCAGTACATGTATTCCATGTCTCAAGTCTTTTCTCTCAGCACCCACGCCTCTTCTGAGCTCCTCCTTCCCTCCTGCTTGGTCCGGATCTCTGTCTTGTGTGTTTGTCTCCTTCTTATACCCCGTCTCTCTTTCCCCAGCTGCCTGTCCCTTTCCTCCACCTGTAACCCCATCTCCACACCACCTGCTGCTTTCTGCTTCCTCCGCCCGTCCCCCCCACCCCACTGGCTGTCCCCCACCCCGCCTGGTGTCTAACGCTGTGAGCTGCGCCTGTTTGTCTGACTGTTGCAGGCTATGAGGATATGGGCCAGGCTTCAGGGGATTTCTGTAAGGGCGGATACGGCACTGCCGTGGCCGCCGCTGCTTCCGCGCAAAACAAGCCAGCCAGCTCCGTCAGCGGGCCTGGAGTCGGTGAGTGCCGTTCACGCGCCAACTCTCCTCCCCCGACCCCCCCGCTCCGTCGTCACCCGCCTGTCGCTCTCCTTCATCGCTGCTTCAGCGTCGGCACCACCGAGACCTCCCTGAGCTTCCTTGTTAGGCAGCCAACTGTTGTTGTCCTCCTCCGTTCTCTGGTCGTCCCCCATCGGTGTCGTTCTCATTAGCCAGCAAGAGGCTGTCTGATGAGTCTAATGTCCTCTGGCTGCATTTCCCAAACTCTGTTCCCAGGACCCACGAGGCGTGTGCACGTTTTGGGTTTTTGCTGTAGTTCTCACTGACCACTGAAATTACCCAAAGCTTTATTTCAGTCAGCCAGGTCAAAATGTCTTGGGGTCCATAGGGACGAGTTTAGGGTAGAAAACTAACAGTTTGTGTTCCATTCTTAAATATTGATGGTAAGCTACATGGTAGACTGTCTTTTATCAAACCACATAACAGTTAATTAGTGGAGCATTGCAACAGGGCAAATGAACTGCAACCAGCATTCTATCCACTCTGCTGCCTTGTTGGTCTGAAGGACTTCTGCTTGCTGGCCGGAGTGTTTGACAGAGGATACACACCCAGGGTGGTGAACAGGGGCCAAGATAAAGGCCTAGTTCACCAAGCCACCCGGTGAACAATTTCCAAGTGCTCTCCTGATATATTCTCTCAACTACCGCACAGAATGTTTCTTTTATTAAAAAGAAACACACTTCAGAGTGAGTTTGATGCTAAACAACAGTGTGAGTAGGAGTCGTTGCAGGTGTCTCCACCGGGTTTCAGGCTCTACAGGGTGGAAGTGGTCGTATGGGTTCCCAGTACTGCTCATCAGTTGACCGTGACCAAACGGCCGGTGTTGTATCAGAACAAGATGCAGCAGCGGTCACATCTACATTCGTCATCGTTGTCGTTGACTGGAGCTACTAGGCTGCTGAGTAGTCTCTTTCCATCTTCTTGAGTTCTTTCTCCATTTACTTCTGCTCTACTTCCTCGAAGTTGACGCGTAGAACACAAGTTTAGCATCTGGTTAGCAATAGTTCCTCTATAAATGCTATATTGCTCCTATACTGCTTCGTGCTGAGAATTCTTCAATCTGATGTACACATTTATTGGTTTGACACTATGTAGTTCTTCACTGGTGCTCAATGTTTTAAATGGTTTATAGGTGATGGGAACTTGAATGAAATCTGTAGTTTTTAGGCCAATACATTTATTTTTTTATATTGCACCTCCCATATAAACACCCAAGTAATAGTAGCTTGCTTTGAGGGGTATATTGCACATTATGGGCATAGCAATTTAATTAAACTACAAACCACCCAGCGTATATCCTAATTGTGATGATCCTGAACCTGCCTTCACGATGGATGTATGAGGGATATATACGGTTGGGATGAGTCAACCATCGCATCATTACTAGGCATGTGAACCTCTTGGTTTTTGCTCCTGTGCCTGCAGCTGTTATTTTGAGGTGTAACAGCGTCTACACACACCTTGGAATTCATGAATGTAAACATGATCTCTGCCATTAATATGGATTAATTTGAAAGACGCTTTGTGTTTCAAATGTTCCAGATTTGCTAAACTGGATTAGGCAAAATGCAGTTGTAATTAGTTATTTGTTGTCAGACTATTTAAATAATATTTTTCTATGTGAAATACATGGCGCTATTTTGATGAATTCTGTGTTGGTTGGGATTCTGTCCGTGATCCCCAACTTCAAAACTTATAGCACCCCTAGAACTTGCATATTTCGTTAATGTTTATTATGCACCTGGCACTACCGACTTAACACCGCTCTGCTATAAACGTGGAGTGATAAGCGCATCCCTGAATTAAGCGCCCTAACAGATCGCTCCTAGCATCAAACACAAGTTGATATAGGAGCAATAACATGCAAAGCATTACTTCTGTACGATTAATAATGGCATTTGAACAGTCATGTGGGGAAAAAACTGCTCCTGTCACATGCCCCTTTTGTATGTATTTTTGTACCTAATTTAGAAAGAATGTGATTTATCCATTTGACCCATTACCATCCACCTGGACACTGCTGCCCAGCTCTTTGACATCGTTTTGGAGCTGATTCCCAGAGGGTTTCCCTGCCTCTGCTGCAGGGGCTTTGACCCTCAGGCCCTCAAGTAAACCCTGTCCAACCCCTTCTTTGTTTTCTCTACAGGAGTCTCAGTGACGTCAAGCAACACAGGGGTCCCAGACATTTCCGGCTCGGTTTACTCAAAGACGCAGCAGGTGAGAATGAATTCCACAGGGGCGTGAACGGTGCACCGAGCTGTTCCGTGACGTAGCGAAAGGGCGACCAGTGTGTAACGCCTCCGCCATCTTGATACATTTCAGCAGCAGTCGTTTGAGAAGCAGGCTTTCCACGCCGGCACGCCAGCTGCTTCCTTCAGCCTCCCCTCGGCCCTGGGAAGCGGTGGGCCCATCAACCCGCCGGCCGCCGCCGGCTACGCTCCCGCTCCCTTCATGCACATTCTGGCTCCGCACCAGCAGCCCCACTCGCAGATCCTGCATCACCACCTTCAGCAGGACGGACAGGTGTGTGTGTGGGTGGGGGTGGGGGGGGG
>JACXGK010013706.1:0-12545 GCA_016801125.1 Novumbra hubbsi
TACCTCATCAACACTGTCTATCCCACTATCCTCCCATGTCTCCCTCCCTCTCCACTTTCTCATACGCCTCCTACAAGCTCTGTGGCTTAGCTCAGTACTCACTCAGATACTGTTTCCCCTCCCCCCTCTCACCCCCCGTAGGATCTCTACCTGCCTCTGTCCCTGGATGATGATGACTCTCTTGGGGAGTCTATGTAGAGCCTCCCGTCTGTCCGTCTGCAGCGGGCCTGTCTGCTTGCCTGTCCCAGGTATCTCTGGTGCTCTCTACCTTCACTAACGGGAGGTCAAACATCTCTACCTGGCTTTGGCCACCACGGCTGTTCCACCTTTTGCTGCTTGAGAATTCACCACTGAGATGTCCTTTATTACATCCTGTGTTGTTAAGTATGTATATGCTGGGCGTATACAACAACCACGTATGAATCAGCACCTCTTACAAATTTCGCCAAATCATTTTATTGTGTTACAGTTGACTAACGATACAATGTTTGTCGTCGGGCCCTCCAAGGAGAGCGCTTCATTTAGCTACTAACACGCAATTTCTAAATGGCAGTTCTCACCATGCAAGAGAAAAAGTGTATTTCTAGGCCCGACTTGAAAACCAATGTTCAGATATAGGGCAGCAAACTTTACATTTGAAAGATTTTCATAAATCAAGTGCACGATTCCAAGCAGCAAATTGACTTTCTCCAGGGCTGTTGAAGTCAGACTTGAGTCCCAAGTTGTGCTGATAATGTCCCTCTGTGTCCCTCTGTTTTATGTGCTGTGGTTCAAGGGGTTACAAGTAATGAGAAACATGTTTAGAGGAAAGAAGGCTGTCCGAACTGAGAGGTGAATGTCCTTTTCATCTGCTGTAAATATTGTGTATAGCCATCGCAACATCCCTGCTAATGCCTGACATTCATAACTATGCTCCTGTAAAACGCCATATGTTGAATCAAAGTAACATGTTTTCTGTCTTTCATCTTCTAAGAGGTCTTTAAAAACTGCCGCAGCACAATGTACCCAAGCAGCTCTGAAACAGTATGAATACGGAGTTTGGGGAAGTCTTATTAGTATGTACACACCAACCAAAGCCAGAGAAGTAGGCCCTTTTTAAAACAAGAAAGCACATCTTTTTTATTAAATAAGGTTTTAGGATTCTTTAATCTGTTTTAGTGATCATCTATTTATATTATGTTTTAAGCTGATTCCAGGAAGGAGACTTTAATATAATTTGGATAAAAACCAGGTGTTCAATATTGGGGCATGTTTTGAATTATTATTATACGATGACAACAATAATGTCAAAGCCAAAGTAGCCTATTTATTGGATGAATCAGTGTGGAAATCTGAAATGTAGATCACTTGTAGTTCTCCCAGAGGGTTGATGTTACTTTGATGTTACTGAGACCTCCCATTAGCCAGTCAGACCAGCCCATGTCCATTTAGGGAAATACATTTTAAGCAGCACAGAAAACAGTAGACTAAGTAGAGCTACTCACATTTTGCATGGCTAATTCTTGTTTCTTAATACTTAATGATTTAATACAACGTTAGGATAGTAAGAAGATACATTTGGGGATCTGTTCCAACAAAGTAATGTCAAAAAATATATATATATATGTGAAGAAAAAAACATGGATGAACTTTCTTTTCTTGATGAATAACCCAAGTTATGGTTATATAGTAACAGCTTGTTCCTGGAGAGGAGAAGGAGATCTGTGAATTATTGCAGGCGGAGGGCCATTTTTCTGTGGCAGTTGTCCCAAAGAACATTGTGGCATATTTGAGCAGGTACACACACACACATTCATATATATATATATATATATATATAATGTGATTCAGTGGGCCTATACCTGCCATCATGGGCATTAGCTAATGGGGATTTGTGTACGATCCAAAATCCTCTCATTGGATCTGCCTGACTCTGCTGAAAAGCACCCCAACAACACATTACTTCTGCAAGGAGTGATGTCACAGTGATGTTAGCACAACATCTAGTCCAACTGCAAATACACATTTCGGGAATCCACAATTTGTAAAAAAGAAAAAAGAAAAAAAAAATAGAGAAAAAAAAAAAGAAAACCTTCGGGAGTCAGTTTTTCTTTTCTGGAGATTTTCAGTTCAGTCCCTTTTCTCACCTCTTGTTCAATATATTGTGTCTTTGGCCATGATTTTTTACAGCTTAACATTACCAGTGTGTGTCGGGTGTTTAGTGTGAAGCTGTCGCCACCATGTCAGACAGGAGGTGTGGATCAATCCTCCAGTGGTGCCTTTTTAGATGTCTTTTGATAAAAAAAAATGAATGGAAACAGGAAAACTAAGACTTGACTTCTTTGTTAACAAACTGTTTGTAAAGCATTTTTAAATGTCATGAATCGTAGAGCTGCCGTCAGCGCAGTGAGAGCTCTCAACATTGGTTTGTAGAATGCCAGGATAACTTTGTCACAGTGCAAATGTACTCTTTCTGTTCTCTTTGAATGCATTTCTGATGGAATGACCTGGGTTACTGGGAAATGTACAATGTCTTCTTTATTGGTGTTTTTGCAATGTCACAGTGGCTTGTTTCAGTGCTTAATTCTATGTATTAACCAATTCCCTTTTGCAATTAAAAGAGTTCCACCTCTACTTCAGACTGTATTCTAATGATGGCAATTAGGTCAGTGTTAACTCAACAATGCAGTTTACATTACGCATTGCATTGTTTTTTCACACAAATGACCATACCTGCACACCAGTCCGTGTTCAAATCTCATCACAGTCCATTTCCAAGCTGTTTTCATCATTACTAGGCTAGTAATGGGCAGTGTGGTGTCAGCTGCAATGGATTACGCTGAATATCAAGTACAGCAGGTCCTCTTAGCTTTATTCTGGAGGCATGCAACCTTGAGTGAATTTCGGAGGAATTTTAACGGATCACATCACCCCTTTAAAAATAGAAAGAAATGTTGACGTTACCATGGTAACAAACTCCATTCTAACCCTGTGTCCCGTGGTACTCAGCCTTCCACAGATGAAAGGTTTCAAGGTTTTTGATCGTGTGCTCATACTATATTTTGTTCAGTGCGGTGTGTCCCTCTGAGTCGACATGTATGAGTGTCCATGCTAGGAGGAAGTCTGAGTAAAAAACGCAGGTCCAGAGCTGCAGGAGAGACGTGGAGGTAGAAAAGCATGGAATTATTATTGAGTTCAGGAGCACATTGCCATGTTGACGGTCTCCATTGCCATGGTAACTGGGAGTCTGAACAGGAAA
Source organism: Novumbra hubbsi (assembly GCA_016801125.1). Lineage (NCBI taxonomy): Eukaryota > Metazoa > Chordata > Actinopteri > Esociformes > Umbridae > Novumbra > Novumbra hubbsi. The sequence continues at coordinate 3,239 of JACXGK010013706.1, forward strand.
CATCTCCAGCATTAACAGGGCGTCTGGGGAAGGAATGGGAGCATATGCTACTGGGAAGGGCATCCCACACGTTCCACTGACTTTAATGCAGCTGTGATAGAGGCACATTAGTATGGAGGTACATTTGTGTCTTTATGTTGAGAGCAAAACTTTTTTCTTTGCAATCCAAAAATAAATGTTCTGCAACCAAAATCAAGGCTTCAAACACAAAAAAAATGTCAATCATATATTTTGTAGTTGTGTGCAAAACTTTATGCATTTTATTTATTTAATCTACATTATCTTTTATTTAAAAACATTTTTGCTGTTAAAACATTTTTTTTGCTTTTAAATTTGATTTAAAATGTGATTTAAAAAGCAGTGCAGAGACACAGTAAGCTAGAATTAACATATTGTTTGTAAAATAGTAATGTACTATGTACTAACAATGTACTATTTTACATGCATTACGTTGATTCTAGAAAATATTTTGAATCGCATTGTTTTGCCATCATCAACTAAGCTACAATAACCAGTGTTAGACAATCAGTCTATCAAGTGGTATCATGTGCTATTGTTTTCTAGCTGTCTAGCTAACTTTTTTTTCTATCTAGCTTACTGGGTCTCTGTACTGCGTCTCAGTACATTAAATTAGGAGCTAAGTAAAAGTTGAATGGGAAAAAGCTCAGCGCTGCTTAACTAAGATGCTGCCATCAATATTTCTAGACAACCCTGTCCGTCGTGACATCCTTTATGTAGGAAAGAAACGCTTAACAGTATTGGTTGTATGTATCCAAACTGGCACTACAAAATGACCAGTGGGTCAAAAGTGCAAATGAAGAACAATTGTTTCAAACGCAAAAAAAAAGTTTTCAAATAAAACATAATTTACATTCTTGGTTGCATGCCCCCAGCTGGTGTTGTACCCGGAAATGTCCCAGTTTTTAATTGTGCGTTTAGAACCGACCTCAAAGTGAAATAATATTTTACGTAGGGAGCAGATCCTAATGGACGACGTTCCAGTCGCGCTGTGCCTGTTTTGGCCAACAGGGGGGGCTGCTTTGTTCACTCATTTACTCACTAGCTCGCGCTACTTGTAGAGAAAACTGCTGTGGAAAACCAGACCAGCTGCTGTCAAGTGAATCCGCAACTGCACCGCAAACCTTTTTTCAAGCCAGGTTTCAATCGTTTTAAATAATGTTATAATGTCACAATGCATTTAATAGATACATTATTTACTCAATAAGGTTTGAAATAGTTTATGCTAGCTAACGATATGTAGACTAAGTTAGTTAACTAGGTAAGCTAGCTGATGTCATGGCAGCTAGTTTAAAAAACGTTCGCTTTGGATATTTGGAAAATATCATCTAAAGTTAATCCACAATAAAATCTGAGAATATTTTTGCAAACACACATTTTAATGGTTTGACATAATAAGTAGTGTGAGAACACATGTAGACATTTTTAATGGATAACATTAGTATAATGTTTTCTGTTAGAGAACGAAGGGGAAGGAGAGGAGGAGATAGGGGATAGGTAAAGAAATGATATCAGAGAATGCCTATGTATTATTCTAAACAATGTTTTGAGATAAAATGCAAAAATGAGGCAAGCAATGGCAATCTGTTAACCAAAGCATTTTATCGGATTGTCTACTATTTATCTGATTGTGTACTATTTATCACTGAAGATATGAGAGGAAAAGAGTGCAAAGAAAACATTAAAGGAGTAAAAAGAGTGAAGCGAAGAGAGTGTAGAAGAGTGAGTTGAAAAGATTAAGAGAAGGAAAGGAAGATGAGGGAACAGAAGGAGAAGTGAAAATCTTCATCTCATGTTCTTTTCTGATTTTGTTCCGCCCAGACAACCAGGACCACTGAATGGCTGTTTTGATTGGACAGTTCAGACTTGTCTGTGGTGTTTTTGTAATATAGTTGTTTTTTTGGGTCTATCACTGTTAGACTAAATACATTAACCATACAATTCATGGTTATTGAACCCAACCTCAATTCCTAGACAAATGTTGAACTCGTAGTACATTATACATTTGCTAGTTCTTTTTTTGAATTTGGTCTTGCATGGTGCTGTGACTAGAATTTCCAAATCCTTACAACTGTCTTGCAAATCCTTTCACAGCACCAATCTTTTACAAAATAAGCACAACATCATGAAAAGCATGGAGAATACCAGGCCTGCACAGGGTCGGGAATCCGGCTTTCAGCAGCAACATGGTATTTTTATTCAAATGTTTTAGTTACTGTTGCAAAAACCTACATAATTGGATTACTTGTTTGTGTTTGATTTTTGTCTAACGGAACTGAATCAGTCAATGTTCACACAAAAGAGGATCATGAAACAATTATCAACCTACAGTAAAACGTAATGGGACAATATTTCTTTAAAACTTAAAAAGGGTGAGTAAAAGTCAGTATTACATAAACATATTCAGTCATTACCATTTTGAGAGCAACTCACTAGAAATATTTGAATACAAAATGGCTTGCAGTTTACAGTGTGGTAAACCCACCACCTGCTGTCTCACAAAAACAGAATAGCATGTCAATTATATCCAAGTAGTAAATAAAAGTCTAGACTGACTTAAGCTGTCTAATTTTCATACATAAACTGCAGTTGTGTGTTTAGTTTACTGCAGACAATCTTTAAAAAAGCATTTATCAACACATGCTTGTGACCATCTATATGGAGTGAATACATCCAGAGTGTTGGTCAACGCTATAAACTGCAACCTATACAAGTCAGTATGGATGTCATTCTGTCATCTGCCTGGATATGACTGTGGAGGGATGAACTTTGACTTTTACTTTGAAAGCCGTTTGCTCCTCATTGTTAATTAAGCAGCAAACCTGGAATCTTGCACAGACTTTTATTAAAAGTAAGTACACATGCTATACAGATTATTACACAAGGTTTGTCAAAGCAACTTTTTACCATGGTGCCAGGAATATATCCTAATTAATGCCATTCATTCAAGAAAACGTTGAGACGTGTATGTAGCCTTCAATAACCGATGCAACAGTTTTTACTCAACAATAATAAACCGATTGTTGAAACAGTTAATTTTTTTAATATTATAGCTCAGTGAATACAAGGTTTAATATATAATTTGTAAAGTCCAGCTTAGCAGTTGGAAGACCAGGTATAAAAGACAAACTTCCTTGCCTGAATGTCAGCCTCTATCAGCAAAATGTCATTCTATATCAGCAAAATGTCATCCTCTATCAGCAAAATGTCTTCCTCTATCAGCAAAATGTCATTCTATATCAGCCAAAGCTCTATTATGAAGCTATTCATGTGTGCTCATTACTGAATATCATTACTCATCGTACTGACTGATTAACACCGATTTGTCATAACACATAAGTCAACACAAACTACCTTCCGACACTGTTGGGCAAGATTGCTCATATTCATCTCATGTGCTGGTTGGGCTGTCTTTGTACGATTCAGTCACAGCCACTTTCTTTGCCTTTTTTTACGTGATTATTTCTTGTAAGATATTCATTTAAATTAACTAAAGGTTAGTAGTATAAAAGATCATTTGTGTTAAACGTGTCTTGCTTCGATGAAGTATGTCCTGTTAGTTTTTCATGTGTGTTTTTTTCCCAAAAATTGTTTATCTTTGTATGATGAAGCATTTCTATGTAACATTGCATGCTTAAATCATAAGTCATCAATTTGGGATAGATAGGGTTTTTATGGTCCACAACTGTACAATGTAAAGATAAAAACGTAATTAAATAAAAACAATTGCTGTCATACAAAGACAATTAAAAATAAATACATTTCATGTCAAAGTAAACATGATCTGTATTGATTTCATCTCTGGTTTGTGTCCCACAGAAATTATGTCAGCCACTTTGCTTGTGTTCATTCTTTGAACAAATATACTAGTAGATACTAAACATCCACACAATTATATATCTCTGCAATATATCGCGATGTTTTTGTGAATCGTAAAAATGAACTTAGGCACCCAGCATATTAACTAATCACACGAACGGATGGCCACTTTCACATCCTAGCACCTGGAATATGTTCTACAACCCCATTCCCAGAACCGTTGGGACATTGCTTAAAATGGAAAACCAGAATGCAAATCATTTAGAGCCAATATTCAATGGAAAATAGCACAAAGACATCATATCAGATGTTGAAACTGAGACATTTTATTGTTTCTAGAAAAATAAATGCCCACTTTGAATTTGATGACAGCAACACATTTAAACAAAAGACTAGACAAAGTGGTCTAAAACACTGAACCTGGTGGAATATCACACAACTAAGTAATGACTGGGTATTAAAAGATCCTTCCAGTGAGGATGAGTCTATCAGATTTGCGTATGAGGTTCACCAGCCATGGCACACATGGCACATGTGTTCACAGACAAAACACAGCACGTTGCTGCATTCACAAATGCAAGTTAAAACTTTACCATGCAAAGAAGAAACCATATATAAACCAGATCCACAAGGACTGCCTTCTATGTTTCAGAGGTTCTCAATTTGTTTTAAGGTGTGTAGAATGTGAGGGCCAATCAATGGCATCAATGTGACTGTCTGTGGAATTGCCTGCACACTCTGGACATATGAGGCCCTCCAAGGATATGCCTCCCCAGACCATCAGTGACCCTCCAAGGATGCGCCTCCCCAGACCATCACTGACCCTCCAAGGACATGCCTCCCCAGACCATCAGTGACCCTCCAAGGATATGCCTCCCCAGACCATCACTGACCCTCCAAGGATATGCCTCCCCAGACCATCAGTGACCCTCCAAGGATATGCCTCCCCAAACCATCACTGACCCTCCAAGGACATGCCTCCCCAGACCATCAGTGACCCTCCAAGGATATGCCTCCCCAGACCATCACTGACCCACTGCCAAACCAATCATCCTGGATGATGTTGCAGGCAGAATAACGTTCACCACGATATCACCAGATTCTTTCTTGTCTGCTTTTTATATTGTTTGTATACATCGCCAAACAAAAACAATGACACTGTTGGAAACATATTTTATATATTCACTTTCAGTTTTTACTTTTATTTGAACAGGTAAGTTTGACTAAAATCACCTAGTTCTCATCTTCACCGAGGGGCAGGGGTAGCCAAAAGTGGACTTGCATGCCTTTTTATGACAGTAGAACACAATTGATATAGATAAATCTGTAGTAATAATACTAAACCCAAGCACTATAATGGAATGTCAATGTGTTGTATATCATGATTAGGAATGACATACTTGTACAGTGCCTGTTGGCAGTTCATGTCAGTGGCCATAGTAACATGGCTCTGCTGCCATCTAGTGGCTCATCATGGCTGGACTCGTGCATCCTTTCTTTAGGCACATTGCTGTACAATCCATAGGGCTTCTCCTTCCTTGAAGTGGCTCTCTAAATGAACCCACTAGGAGTTGGACATGAAGACTGACCTGGCATATATCTGTCTGACGAAGGGAGGTGTTGAGGTTTAAGACTTCTGTAGCTTGGGTTGGCAGGTCAACAGGACATTTTCATCCTGAGCTCTACGCCCGCTCCAGTGGCACCTCTGGCTGTTTTTCATAGACTGACTTATTAACAATCCTCTCCTGAGGGGCTTATGGGAGGACTAACATTAATCATCATAACAAGGTTACATATGTTGGCCTTTGAGTAATTACAACTATTTCTCAAAAATGGATATGTTTCAACCGCACCCATGATTTAGCCTTGCATGAACTGCTGAGAACAGCGTTGGGTGGTGTTTTCCCCAGAGATGTATTTAGTAAGGGAAATGTGTTTATAGATAACCGGTTCAGTGGTATGTTACAGACACATGCAAAGGCAGACAACTAGTTGGAACCACAGTAAGTGACTTCACATTCACTTAGACAGATCTCATGTTTCCCGTCTCAGTAACTGGAATGCACAGGAGCAATGAGGGGTTTTCAGATCGAGGAGAAGAGAACAGGCTGGTTGGGATATAAATAGCAGTTCAGGGGACATATCTTTGCCACTGTCCTAGGGTATGGCACTGCTTTTTTGCCTTTGAAAACATTGCTCAGCAGGACTGTGACAGGAGCTTTTATTTCACCACGATGTGTGTGAATGAATCAGCAACAAAACGATGCAAGCCCTGCAGTGATGTCCCATACATATCTTTCTGTTCACACAATAAAGTCATTACAACGACTTAATGGTGAGAATGTTTATGACATTTATTTAGGGTTGTGGTCTAAGACGTACTGTTTTTAATGCATCATGATGAAGGACGTTTCGGCAGTCTGGTCTCCTCGAGGTGTTCATCGATGACGAAGTGCCCTGATGAGTCACAACCCTGGAGTGTCTCATCTTAATGCCGTACACGGTCCACTACAGGATCGCAGAAAACACAGGCTTCATTCTTTACAGGTCATGTTTGGGTGTTGACGTGGTGAACTTGGTACTCGGGATGTCGCAGGACTCCCAGAAGGCCCTGCTTTGCTCCCATGACTCCTGAAGCAAATGCTGTCTATTTATTTTGTGAATGTCTTCAGGCCGTGGTTTTCACTCCAATGTGGATTTGACCTGATTTGCTGCTGACATGTTGTCATGTTTCCCCTCGACTGACCCGGATCTCTGTATGTCTGAGGGGGTTTGGACCGCTCCTAAAGCTTGTCTCATGGCATAAAGGGACTAGCAGGCCAGACAACTAGGTTATTTGGATGACCAGACTGCTCATCCCAGTAGGGAAGGGGCGATGTTAATCAAATGGAACTCAAACTCGAACCAAAATTAGGCTCCTGCTTGTAACGCAATCCCTCCAAACTGGACAGGTGCTGGGGCTTGCAACCATAACGGGAGGGTTTTAATTTACCTGTTTGGTGTGGGGCACAACTGACGTTTTTTAACTTCAGTTCAGGGATTGGATGTAGCGACATCTGGGTTACCGGGCAGATGCTCGATCTCCTAGGCAACCCGTCCCCCACAACATTACCTTAACAACACAAAGACTCTGCTGGCATAATTAGCTAATATCATCACATTTCTTTCAGCCTGTTTTATTTAAATATGACAAACATGAAGTCTCCTTAATTAGACATGCAACCATCCATAAATAACAGTCAAATAGTCAGCGTCACAGAAAGCGTGTTGATGACTAACCACTTAAGGTAATCAGACAGTATTCTTGTAAGTTGGTCATTACACCTCAATAGAAATTGAGGTGCAGCCTTCAGGACAATCCCTCGCTAGTCTGACCAGGTCGATCCGACAGGGAGGGAGCTTCTCCTCCCAGCTCCTCCCCTTTCCTCCTTCCCTGGCTCTTGCTTCACTCCTCTCTCAACACCCAGAGTTTCGGACAACTTAAGTGCCCCAGGAATTCTAAGGATGACTTGTATCTCTGAACTTATCTCACTAGTAAATAATTGGCCTGAAACATTCTGCCTCCGAACAGCAGTCGTCAGACCAGTTTTCCGTCAGTATTGGTGTGTTTGTTTGTGTGTGTGTGTGCGTGTGGGAGAATGTCAATGAGCGTGTTGGGTGGGTATGTTCCTCCTAAGTGAAAATGAACATTAGTGAGTGAGAGTAGGTCTCTGGCGCTGGTTGAGACATCCCAGTAGAACTTAAAGACAACTTATAACTGAGCCAGGAACTTGCAGATTTCCTTGGGATTTTACAGGACTTTACAGGTAAGAGTGACAAACTGTGGATCATTCATTCATGTTTATGGATGTGGTCTGTTTTCAGGTTGTGAATGTACGGCTGTTAAATGTAAACTTGTAAAATTATAAACTAAATGTATATTTTATTATAATCCCACAATTAACAGATACACTTGGTCATTATTGTGTTTGCTTAACCCTTTAGAAGCAGCATCTCTCCAGTAGTAGTGCTAAAGGGAATGGAATGCTATCTATCTCCGCCTTCATTTGAAAACCAGCATCATAGGGCAGCTTTGCTATGTTAAATTGAAACCAAATAACATGTGTACCTAGAAACCTAGTGGAATCATGATAACAGCTGATAAGCTCTAAAACAGCACACTGTTGTTCCAAATGCATAAGCAGCATAACCTTTTATAACTAAAAATACATGTATTTAAACAAAAACAGCTTTGCGGCAGATTGTGGTGGACAGTGTATAAGCCCAACAAACTGAAAAACCTGTTGGATCAGTCAGGTACTGACATTTCTGGAAGTAAACACAGACACGCAGGAAAGTGTTTCTCTTCTACAGAAGCAACATTCCATGCGAATTAACCAGAATTCACTAATTCAGTAAAACGAAAGTCACCCACTGACACAGTAAAACAACCTTAGCAGTCATCCATGCAGACATTCAATATACCTTTGATATGGGCACGGCCCTGAGCCAAACTGTGGCTCACAGGCTGTGGAGGTATTTTTGGGGGAGGAGACAGACAGGTTGAAGCAAACACCTGGAAATACCTTCTTCTTTCACTATCCTGGGAGGACGTGGTTGTCAGAGTATTACGCGTTAGGTACAGTAGACGCTTTGGCTATGCTTTCTTAAATTAGGTGTGTTTTAAATATCTGGTATGGATTTGGTTTCTTATCTTGTGGAAACGACAATTGATATACAATCTGGTTGTTCTGTGTGATGAGGAAATGCCAATGAGGCCAGAGATGAGGCCAGAGATCTAATTCACATTAGATCTACAACGTGTTCTAGTGTAATGCAATGTTGTGATTGGGACTGTAAACTGTAGACAGCAAAGTATTGACCATGCTGACAATGACTGGTCAGAATTGTTATGAAAGCCTTGTTTTGGAAAAACTTTACAGACAGCTCAACTGGAGCTAACAACGTATTAGATTCCTCTCCTGTGACCACGAAATGGAATTCCATTACAAGTTGATTATTTGGATCTGTGTTAGTCATGGAGAAACATCTCAACTGGCAGCCGAACACAATATCAGATTTAATGTTTATTAAGATAGAAAAGCCATTGAGTACAGTGTGGTGTCTCGGTCAAAGAGTTAGAATACCTGAATCCTCCCACAGAGTTAGAATACCTGAACACTCCCACAGAGTTAGAATACCTGAACACTCCCACAGAGTTAGAATACCTGAATACTCCCACAGAGTTAAAATACCTGAACCCTCCCACAGAGTTCGAATACCTGAATCCTCCCACAGAGTTAGAATACCTGAATCCTCCCACAGAGTTAGAATACCTGAATCCTCCCACAGAGTTAGAATACCTGAATCCTCCCACAGAGTTAGAATACCTGAATCCTCCCACAGAGTTAGAATACCTGAATCCTCCCACCTAGTTAGAATACCTGAACACTCCCACAGAGTTAGAATACCTGAATCCTCCCACAGAGTT
>JACXGK010013707.1:0-12543 GCA_016801125.1 Novumbra hubbsi
CTACTGCAAAGCTGCACTCTGAGTTGGAGGAGTAACTTTTACAGTAGAATCCATCTCGAACTTCACAGATGGTGTTCTCTGTTGTTGTACACTCTGTCTGAGTGAACAGGCCTTGTCCTGGAAAATACCAGAGTTGATTTGTTTCAGAAAACAGCTAAAAGACACCTCATACCTGATTCCACAATTGTGGTCAACAACATCAAAAAACAACAGCTCATATATATATTTTGAATCATACATTCTACTTTCCAATTGATGAATGCATGACCAAGTCTGGAGTTCAGGAATCACATTCAGAACCAGAACAGGACCACTTCAGAAAAGCAAAAAGGAACAGTCTGCATTTCTCAAAAGAAAGCACAATGGTTTTGAAGTAAAAACACAATAATGAGTAAATTGAAATGTACCAGTGTCACAGGGACTGCAGGGAAAGCACTTGGTTAGATCATTGGCCTCGTTCATGAAGGTCCCTCTGACACACGGTATACAGGACGTGCTCCTATCTGACGTACAATCTTTGCGGACAACCAAACCTGTTCATATACAGTACAAATGATTAAACATACTACACACTTTCTTTCAGGGGCATATTGAGAGCCAGCCAGTGAACATTGAAAGAGACAGTACAGGAAACAACCCAGACCCACCCCTCAATGATATTTATTATCAAGGCTGGAACTCATTAGTGTCCCCCAGAATGAGATTTCTCACTGGTTGATATCCCGGCAGGGTTGACCAATGAGCTGTTCCGCACTGGGGCGGGGAATAATCGAATAATCAAAACAGAAAATAGTTTCCCCAAGTCAGGTCTGCCACATTGATGCATTTGGTTCAACGCACAAGACACAGACTTTTCCATCCCACAAGGATCTTCATCAAGTCCCCTATCGGGTTCACTTGCTCTGCTCTACAGGGTTCAAGAGGTCAAACAGCCACTCATGTTTCCACAAACACATAGTGACACTATTGTGGGTTATGGCACCAATGTGTATGGGAACAAATATTGTCAGGCTCCTCAACCATCATCACCAAAAGAGGGACACATCGTGAGCCATATAGATCTACAGCAGCCAGGGCCACTAACTTACATCTTGAGGCCTGCTGGTATATACAACACTTACTGAGATTACATACTGTAAATTAACTGTGAAAATAGGGCGTATGTTTCCCACTCCATTTCACTAAACAGTAAAAGTCCATGGATTAAATAAAATTACCTTCACTACACATTGAGCAGCACTGCTCATCATTTGTTTTGTACTCTGCCGGACCGCAACTTACTCCAAACACAAGCGCAACATTAAAACCTAAAAGGGAAAAAAAGACACACAGATGAAGTGCCAGGCTGTGTTCTTTTGACAACCTACGGTGAATTATTGCCGCTAATTTCAAGCACCAGCCTACTGCCAAAACGTGTGTTGTTTCGATACATAAAATGTCTGGGTGTGGTTGTGCTACAGTATAGTGCTAACTTAAGTTGATTTAGTTAGTAAATATAACATCAACTCGGGTCTATGGATACATTTTGACTACCAAGATGTTTATCGTTAACTTCAAAGTCGTTTTTAACTGGAAGTTGCACATCTACTAGCTATTTGCCTTATGCTTAATGCCTGAAGTTTAGCTAGCCATTTTGATAACTTGTTGAACGTCGTTACTGTAACTTACCAAGAAGGAAATACTGTTCAGTCGATAGGCACACCATGACCGAACGTCAACGCTCTCTTGTTTCGGACGAGGTACTAATATGATGTTACATACATATATTTGTTTCGGACGAGTTACTAATATGATGTTACATACATATAAAATATTTCTGTCAGGCCAGGATATACGCTACAATGTTATCAACGTAATGTTTACTGACGTCCTGCGTGCGTTCAAAAGACCACTTCCGGCTCCAGAAAGTGTGATGTTGCTTTACTTAGTACACAAAACGCATGTGAAACTAATGAGCTCCAGCGAATTTATATGTGTACAATATAAACTATGCTAAGATGCAAAATAGATTAATGTAATAGTATAAATACCGCGTTTGAACGCGAGCCTTTATTTTGAAAGACTAACTAAATCGTATTATTGCTGCCGAATTGGCCATAGGCACACTTACCTCTTGTGAGCACTGTTGAACCTGCCGGGTTGCATGTGTCATGCTTGTGGGTAGTAATAAATTATTGAAAACGTATATTAGACTGGGTTTGGGTGCCTTGAGTGAGATGAACGTGCATAATCTGTTTTATGAAATGTGTTCACTGCTATTTACAGATTTCGATGACAGAGAGGTTGACACCCTTTGCTGACTGTACCGTCGGGTTTAGGAAATAACAAACAGGGAGAACTCCTGAGACTGGGAGTGTGACTGTGATAATAAGACAACAGGTTACAGTATTCCTCCCATCACTGGAAATGGTTTGTTTTAATTAAAGTAATATATACAATTTACATACATAAACATTAATAAAGTTATATACATACATATACACACACACACACACACAGAATAGCACCAACAGGAGATAGAGAAAAGCCAAACAAACAGGGTCAAAACAAAGGAAACAAAAGGCCCTATTCTTCCCTGCCTTGCAGTCTCTAACCTACCTGCTACATGAAACCATAGGTGACACCCGCTCGTATCTAACCTGATGTATACAACTGTGGTTATCTACAGGCGTATGTAAACCCCAGGGTGTCTTACCTGACACTTCCCCTAAGGGTTAGCGTTAGACAAACACAGGACAGAGGGTTAATGCAGTGGGAAATCTCCACAAATCTGGTTACAAGAACAAACAAACTGCTCTTCCTTATATAGGCGCTGCTAAAATAATGCCATCTTTGCATTATTTTATCTAAGTCTAATGTATTATACTTTTGTGTTGAAACGGTTGAATTAATGTCTGCCTTCAGTTAGTGTTACTACAATTATCACTGCATGCTACTACAATATGACATGCGAAAATACTACTAATAGCAAATTGTAATAATAAAAAGCAATGTATTTTTTGGGGGCTGGTGAAAGATCCGTCTGGCTGGTACTTTTTTCAAAGCCAAAAGTTAATTTTAGACACTGGGGAGGGGCTAAGTCCCAGGGCCCTGAGCTTGGCAACACGCTTAGTGGGCTGTCGGCTGAGACAAAACATCCAGTCGGTTGTTTCAAAGCAATCCTGGAGTGTGGTAATGAATTCTTCACGTTGAACTTCCAGCGTTGAACCTTCCAAAAACAGATTGTCCTCTTTAAGAGGTCTGCTGTGATTATAGCGAAACTAAACACCTGCGGAAGGTAAAAAGGCAGTTCTTTTATAGTAAGGAGCCCCAAGTCTGGTGAACAGTGTGTTAAAAGTACTGCAGACCCCTCCGCCTCTACATTTACCTGAAACCAAAGTTCTCTGAAAAATCCAGCTGGGACAATGACTAAAGCACCATAGGGTCTAGTCAAGTCTCCACCAATGGCAGCTTGCAGCAGTTTGCAATGACCCATTGGAGGTTAATCCAAGCGTTTAGTTCGTCCATTTCATTGTCCATGGATTCAACAATTGCAAGTAAAATGCTTGGTAACCGTGATCTACCAAGGATACCTGCATGGATACCTCTTCCTTCTCCCCCATCGATGTATTGGTAAATAAAAGGCAAAGTCCTACGTAGTCAATGCAAAGCCTTTGTCAGTGCGACCTTCCTCTATGGCACACTGGAAGTTCTCTGTTTCCACTCTGAAAAACAAAATCTGAATTGTATCATGAGTTGTTACTAGAATGGACAGAAATATTCAAAACAAATAGATGACGTACCTGGTGCTAGGTTGTTCTGTTTCTTCTACAGGAATCTAAAATGAATGACATCAGGAATGCTAGGATTAACATGAATTTGCTTGTGTAATTATGTTATAGGAAACCCAAACTATTTTTAAAATAATAGGAATATAAATAACCTACCACAACTCGTGGTTTCTCTGACATGTCTGTAGGATAGAAGTTATTTGTTCTCGTAAAGCCAAACAACATGGTAAGAAAAGTATTAATAGAATTAAGATATTTCTGACGTTCAGTTGAAAAAATGACCTAAATAATCAATAGTTCTTAAGCATTTAGTGTTCAAGACAACTTCCTGTTAATAGCATATTTTAGGGAAGACCAACAAACTCAACAAAGAAGTAATGTTACATAGACAGAAGGCTAACCTCTTGCCAGGAAAAAAAAAACAACAACTGTTGTTAGCACAAATGGTGCTATTGAAACAAGATGACTCCTTCCAGACACTTTACAGACAACATTTTGTGTAGAATTCCCTTCGCCTGTCTTGACTTGTCCTATTGCTGCACAGCTGCAGAACAAACAACACAAACACACAGGTCAATTGATAACAAAAACCACACTGACAGTAATGGTCAGGTTTTGGTCAGCCTAGCATTATAGCACTGACCAAAACATGATACCCAGAACTTTATGCATAGATGGGGTCTCATGAGGGACACTGATGTAAAACTCATTGAATTATAATACATATCCATCTCAGACTTTTTGTCTGTGATCAGTTCCCCCAAGCAGCCACTAGAAAGGGAGATCAGCCAATCACATATTTTAAGCGAATATCTGACTCTGACTATTGGCTTAACAATTGGTGCATCTGCACTTGTCTTATAAGAACCGTGCTCCATCAACTTAGTTACATGGAGTCCCTCAGTTTTTCCAGCCAAACCTTAAGTAACAGATTCAGTCAGATTCTCTTTGACAAACTTAGCATACTCAATTACCCCAAAGTTAGTGTTCTCAGGAACGGGAAAGCAAGAACCTTTTGGTCACAAACTACCTACTTCGTCCAAGCTGTGCAGTTAAACCCATGTTGTGAGTAAAAGCCCTGTGGACAGTCCTCACACAACGCATCTGCATTCTTGGTTCCTAACGGGAAGAACAAATGATGATTATAGATGGTTTAAAAAAAGCATGCAAATAATGTTGATGTCTTCCACAACTGATGTCTTCCACAACTTGACTTGAAAGGAGAAAACCCAATGCTTTATTTCTATGAATTATAATGTTGTATTTTGACAAGTACTTCCTGCTTACCAGGTGCTTTTGTCCTCTGGCCTGGGACACAGGGTGTATGTTCTACTGCAAAGCTGCACTCTGAGTTGGAGTAGTAACTTTTACAGTAAAATCCATCTCGAACTTCACAGATGGTGTTCTCTGTTGTTGTACACTCTTTCTGAGTGAACAGGCCTTGTCCTGGAAAATACCAGAGTTGATTTCATTCAGAAAACAACTAGAAGCACCTCATACCTGATTACACAATTGTGGTCAACAACAACAAAAAACAACAGCTCATATATATATTTTATGAATCATACATTCTACTTTCCAATTGATGAATGCATGACCAAGTCTGGAGTTCAGGAATCACATTCAGAACCAGAACAGGACCACTTCAGAAAAGCAAAAAGGAACAGTCTGCATTTCTAAAAAGAAAACAGAATGGTTTTGAAGTAAAAACCCAATAATGAGTAAATTGAAATGTACCTGTGTCACAGGGACTGCAGGGAAAGCACTTGGTTAGACCGTTGGCCTGATTCATGAAGGTCCCTCTGACACACGGTATACAGGACGTGCTCCTATCTGACGTACAATCTTTGCGGACAACCAAACCTGTTCATATACAGTACAAATGATTAAAACAGATTTAAACATACTACACACTTTCTTTCAGGGGCATATTGAGAGCCAGCCAGTGAACATTGATAGAGACAGTACAGGAAACAGCCCAGACACACCCCTCAATGATATTTATTATCAAGGCTGGAACTCATTAGTGTCCCCCAGAATGAGATTTCTCACTGGTTGATATTCTGGCAGGGTTGACCAATGAGCTGTTCCGCACTGGGGCACCACCTCTTATGGGTGGGGAATAATTGAATAATCAAAACAGAAAATAGTCAGGTCTGCCACATTGATGCATTTGGTTCAACGCACAAGACACAGACTTTTCCATCCCACAAGGATCTTCATCAAGTCCCCTATCGGGTTCCCTTGCTCTGCTCTACAGGGTTCAAGAGGTCAAACAGCCACTCATGTATCCACAAACACATAGTGACACTATTGTGTGTTATGGCACCAATATGTATGGGAACAAATATTGTCAGGTTCCTCAACCATCATCACCAAAAGAGGGACACATCGTGAGCCATATAGATCTACAGCAGCCAGGGCCACTAACTTACATCTTGAGGCCTGCTGATATATACAACACTTACTGAGATTACATACTGTAAATTAACTGTGAAAATAGGGCGTATGTTTCCCACTACATTTCACTAAACAGTAAAAGTCCATGGATTAAATAAAATTACCTTCACTACACATTGGGCAGCACTGGTCATCATTTGTTTTGTACTCTGCAGGACCGCAACTTACTCCAAACACAAGCGCAACATTAAAACCTAAAAGGGAAAAAAAGACACAAAGATGAAGTGCCAGGCTGTGTTCTTTTGACAACCTACTGTGAATCATTGCCGCTAATTTCAAGCACCAGCCTATTGCCAAAACGTGTGTTGCAGGGTTGATTATATTTATACCTGCCAGATCGGCGGAGCGCAACAAAATGTTTTTATATTTTTCTGCCTTTGACAAAAAAAGTTAATTACTACGAAACGTTTGACAAAAGCATGTTTCTTGTCAACAAAGCCATATGTAAAATCGGTCTTTTTACCATCCGGTGGTTGGAATTTGCTCCTCGCTATAACCAAAGCTGTTAAAATACTTATTTCCAATTGTTAAGGCAATAAAATACAATGTCGACAATCTTTAAAAAATCTATGTGAGCATAGATGACATTAGATTTAACTAGAAAAGGGACATTTTAAAGTGTGCTTGCAGTCGCACCAGGTGTATCCAGTGTCCAGCTGTGTACTGGCACGATGCTAACAGATAAAGCACCGAACAGAATGTTAGAACAACAAAATGTTTCCCTGCTTCAACACACCTTAACCCGCACATCGCGGAACTCGGCGACTGATAAGGAACTGAGGGTTTGAGAGAGCGGTCTCATCGGTAGTTTGCCTGCCAAAATGTATACTTCTGTGGGAAAAATGCTGATTAGATGTGTTTAAAATGTATTTTCTAATTGTTTGGAGTTATAATAACAACTTTAAAAACGTTTGGGAGGGGGGGGGGGGATATGATTTTGGTTATACAATATGTCCTCTCTAATACGTCAGGACCCAGAACTTCGTAAGTGAAAATGCCCTCTACAGAGGACAAAACTAAATGGCCGGGTTTCAGGAGGATATAGGAGTAAATAATATTGTCGATGCAAACACTATTGAAGGAAAGACACACTGGGCAGGTCTTCAATCGCGCGTCTAGGAGAATCATTTGCATTTTTGTTATAGTCGCTGCATTGTTTCTATACATAAAATGTCTGGGTGTGGTTGTGCTACAGTATAGTGCTAACTTGTTGATTTAGTTAATAAATATAACATCAACTCGGGTCTATGGATACATTTTGCCTACCAAGATGATTATCGTTAACTTCAAAGTCGTTTTTAACTGGAAGTTGCACATCTACTAGCTATTTGCCTTATGCTTAATGCCTGAAGTTTAGCTAGCCATTTTGATAACTTGTTGAACGTCGTTACTGTAACTTACCAAGAAGGAAATACTGTTCAGTCGATAGGCACACCATGACCGAACGTCAACGCTCTCTTGTTTCGGACGAGTTAGTAATATGATGCTATATATATATATATATATATGTATATATATAAAATATTTTCTGTCAAGCCAGGATATACGCTACAATGTTATCAACGTAGATGTTTACTTACGTCCTGCGTACGTTCAAAAGAGCACTTCCGAAAATGTGATGTTGCTTTACTTAGTACACAAAACGCATGTTAAACTAATAGTATAAATACCGCGTTTGAACGCGAGCCTTTATTTTGAAAGACAAAAACAAAATCGTATTATTGCTGCCGAATTGGCCATAGGCACACTTACCGTTTGTGAGCACTGTTGGACCTGCCGCGTTGCATGTGTCATGCTTGTGGGTAGTAATGGCTTATTGAAAACTTATATTAGACTGGGTTTGGGTGCCTTGAGTGAGATGAACGTGCATACTCTGTCTTATGAAATGTGTTCACTGCTATTTACAGATTTTGAAGACAGAGAGGTTGACACTCTTTGCTGACCGTACGTTGGGTTTGGGAAATAACAAACAGGAAAAACTCCTGGGACCGGGAGTGTGACTGTGGTAATAAGACAACAGGTTACAGTATTCCTCCCCTCACTGGAAATGGTTTGTTTTAATTAAAGTAATATATACAATTTACATACATAAACAATAATAAAGTTATATACATACATATACACACACACAGAATAGCACTAACAGGAAATAGGGAAAAGCCAAACAAACGGGGTCAAAACAAAGGAAACAAAAGGCCCTATTCTTCCCTGCCTAGCCGTCTCTAACCTACCTGCTACATGAAACCATAGGTGACACCCACTCGTGTCTAACCTGATGTATATAACTGTGGTTATCTACGGGCGTATGTAAACCCCAGGGTGTCTTACCTGACACTTCCCCTAAGGGTTAGCGTTAGACAGACGGACAGAGGGTTAATGCAGTGGGAAATCTCCACAAATCTGGTTACAAGAACAAACTACTCTTCCTTATATAGGCACTGCTAACGCTCTGCAGGTGTGGCCGCTTCAGAGGCCCAGTAGCCACGCCCACCTCGTTACTGCCAACTTAATCACACAGACACTAACCACACAAACAATCAATCATTCATTCACGCACACCAAACAACGTGGAACATAACACTAACATTTTGGAATTGTCCTGAACTCCGCTTGTGTCTGTTGACAACATCCCTGACCAGTGGACCATCTTGAAAGCAAAGATATACGCAGAAAAAGAGAACGTGTTTAGAATGACCGGGTCTGAGGTGAACACAAAGCACAAAGAGCATTGTTTGAATATCCTCCACCTGATAGACCAGGTCCTGTCTATCCTGGATTTAACAGCAGATTGCGAGTGAGGCTTGAACACAATGAAGCAGGTAAAACTACCATTTCTATCCTTACTCTGAGTATTCACATTTCCTTGTTTTCTGCAATACAGGTCAAGACTGATAACAGATCTCCTCATGGTACAACTTCTAGCTCGCCAGAGATGAAGTACGACCCCTCCGCTGCCACTGACCTGTGGCCCACAGACGCCTCGGCAGAAGGTCAGACTCCATGTGGCAGACCAGGAGGGAACTGTCTGAAGAGGGAACTGTCTGAAGAAGGCAGAGCCAACTGCATTACTATGAACTAGTAAGAACTACTGTTGTTTTACTTGTTATTGTTAATTCCTCAAAAAAAAATTGTATTTGTATTATTTAATTTAAGTCTAATGTGTTTCACTTTTGTGATGAAATGGCTGCATTCAGTTAGTGTTACTACAATTATTACTGCATGCTACTACAATATGACATGCGAAAATACTACTAATGGCAAATTGCAAAAATAAAAAGCAATGTATTTTTGTGGGGCTGGTGAAAGATCTTTCTGGCTGGTACTTTTTTCAAAGCCAAAAGTGAATTTTGAACCCTGGGGAGGGGCTAAGTCCCAGGGCCCTGAGCTTAGCAACACGCTTAGTGGGCTGTCAGCTGAGACACAAAACATCCAGTCTGTTGTTTCAAAGCAATCCTGGAGTGTGGTAATGAATTCCTCATTCCAGCGTTGAACATTCCAAATATTTTTGTCCTCTTTAAGACGTCTGCTGTGATTATAGCGAAACTGAATTCTTGCGGAAGGTAAAAGGGCAGTACTTTTATAGTAAGGAGCCCCAAGTCTGGTGACCAGTGTGTTAAAAGTACTGCAGACCCCTCCGCCTCTACATTTACCTGAAACCATCCAGTTGGGACAATGACTAAGGCACCATAGGGTCTAGTCAAGTCTCAACCAATGGCAGCATGCAGCAGTTTGCAATGACCCATTGGAGGTTAATCCAAGCGTTTAGTTCGTCCATTTCATTGTCCATGGATTCAACAATTGCAAGTAAAATGCTTGGTAGCAGCGATGCCAAATCGCAACCGTGATCTACCAAGGATACCTGCATGGATACCTCGTCCTTCTCCCCCATCGATGTATTGGTGAATAAAAGGCAAAGAACTACGTAGTCAACGCAAAGCCTTTGTCAGTGTGACCTTCCTCTATGGCACACTGGAAGTTCTCTTCGGTTTCCACTCTAACCTACCACAACTCGAAGTTTCTCTGACATGTCTGTAGGATAGAAGTTATATTAGTTCACGGACAGCAAAACAACATGGTGAGAAAAGTATTAAAAAAATTAAGACCTTTCCTACATTTAGCTGAAAAGAACTACTGATTATTTTGGTATTTGGTGTTCAAGACAACTTACTGTTAATTGCATATTTTAGAGAAGACCAACAAACTCAATAAAGAAGTATTTTTACATAGGCAGAGGGCTAACCTCTTACCAGGTAAAAACAGAGAAGTGTAGTAATTGTTGTAAACACAAACGGTGCTATTGAAACAACATGACTTCTTCCAGACACTTTACAGATAACATCTTGTGTAGAAGTCCCATCTTCTGTCTTGACTTGTCCTACTGCTGCACAGCTGCAGAACAAACAACACAAAAACACAGGTTAACTCATTACATAAACCACACTGACAGTAATGGTCAGGTTTGGTCAGGTTTGGTCAGCCAAGCATTATACTACTAACCAAAACATGATGCCCATTCATAGACGGGGTCTTATGAGGGACACAGATTTAAAACTCATTGAATCATCTTTACTGTGATGGTGAATTTAGCTCACAGGGAGGTAAATCTCATTGAATCATAATTCATTTCCGTCTCTGCCGTTTTGTCTGTGATCAGTTCTCCCAATCAGCCACTTGAAAGGGAGATCAGCCAATCGGAGTCCTTCAGGATTGAGGAATGTTTTTCCAGCCAAACATTACACCTCATGTAATGAAAGTCAGATTCTCTTTGACAAACTTAGCATACTCAATTTCCCAAAAGTTTGTGTTTTCAGGAATGGGAAAACAAGAACATTTGGGTCACAAACTACCTACTTCGTCCGACATAGCATACTCAATTAAGTGACATAGCATACTCAATTCCCCCTAAATCCAGGAATGGGAATCTAAAGTAAAATACAAGAACAACCTACTCAGTCCAAGCTGTGCAGTTAAACCCATGTTGTGAGTAAAAGCCCAGTGGACAGTCCTCACACAACGCATCTGCACTCTTTGTTCCTAACGGGAAGAACAAATGATGATTATAGATGGTTTAAAAAAGCATGCAAATAATGTTGATGTCTTCCACAACTGATGTCTTCCACAACTTGACTTGAAAGGAGAAAACCCAATGCTTTATTTCTATGAATTATAATGTTGTATTTTGACAAGTACTTCCTGCTTACCAGGTACTTTGGTCCTCTGGCCTGGGACACAGGGTGTATGTTCTACTGCAAAGCTGCACTCTGAGTAGGAGGAGTAACTTTTACAGTAAAATCCATCTCGAACTTCACAGATGGTGTTCTCTGTTGTTGTACACTCTTTCTGAGTGAACAGGCCTTGTCCTGGAAAATACCAGAGTTGATTTGTTTCAGAAAACAACTAGAAGACACCTCATACCTGATTACACAATTGTGGTCAACAACAACAAAAAACAACAGCTCATATATATATTTTGAATCATACATTCTACTTTCCAATTGATGAATGCATGACCAAGTCTGGAGTTCAGGAATCACATTCAGAACCAGAACAGGACCACTTCAGAAAAGCAAAAAGGTACGGTCTGATTGGGTTGAGGGTTGGGTATCCATACCAGTGTTGTGGACCGCAACAAAAATGTTCGGTATTCTATTGTCTGACAGAAAAGTTAATTACATCGAAGCTAAAATCACGTTGGTATATGGCTACATTTATGTATTCAGGGTTAACTTCTAAATTGTTTGTAACTGGAAGTTGCATATTTAAAAGTTAGTTGTCTAAAATGTGACAGAATGGTTAGTTGTCTAAAAAGAAAACAGAATGGTTTTGAAGTAAAAACCCAATAATGAGTAAATTGAAATGTACCTGTGTCACAGGGACTGCAGGGAAAACACTTGGTTAGACCGTTGGCCTGGTTCATGAAGGTCCCTCTGACACACGGTATACAGGACGTGCTAATATCCGATGTACAATCTTTGCGGACAACCAAACCTGTTCATATACAGTACAAATAATTAAAACAGATTAAAACATATTACACACTTTCGTAAGCCCTATAGATCTACAGCAACCAGGGCCACTAACTTCCAACTTGTGGCCTGCACACTTACTGAGATTACATACTGTAATGACCTGGCTACGCGGAAAGGATCAATTGTCCAGACAGGGGATGAAGGAGAACCAAAGGTTTATTCGTACCGAACACCGGCTACTGTCTGGCCGTAGCCCACGCCAAACAAAACACAACCAACACACTAACGTTAAACCTGCTAACATGAAAACCCCGGGCGAAAGAGAAAGAGCGCCAAACCCAACC
>JACXGK010013708.1:0-12549 GCA_016801125.1 Novumbra hubbsi
GAGAGCGCCAAACCCAACCTGGTCTCATCACCCCAACTATTCCCCTGGCCAACCCCCCACCAAGGCTCTCTGCCAATCACCAGGATGCACGGCCTCCGCACCTACCAGGCATCCTGGGGATTGGCAGACAGCTGTTTGACAGACACACAGGTAACAGTCTAACCTAGAACCCCCAGCTGCCTGTGCGGGTCGCTACACAATGATACTTGTATTCTATTTAAGCCAAGAGTCTTACCTGCAGCGGTAGCCTGTTTTGTTCTTGCTTGCCTGAACTAAATGTGTCAGTGCCAAATCAAGGACGCCAAAGAACTCCTTATCCTTTCCTCCAGCGCACGGTACCATGAATGCACGGGCACTGGTAGATTTTTTGTGTGATTTATTTAGCAAAATTTCCCTGCACACCTTTTTTATTTTAAAAAATGTATTGTACATTAAGCTTGTTTAATGAGTGCTAAAGAACTCCTTATCCTTTCCTCCAGCGCACGGTACCATGAATGCACGGGCACTGGTAGATTTTTTGTGTGATTTATTTAGCAAAATTTCCCTGCACACCTTTTTTTATTTTAAAAAATGTATTGTACATTAAGCTTGTTTTGTCTTAAAATATATGAAAGCAGGAATATGGTTTATAAGAACTAGAAAAATACTTGTAAATGGGGTGTTAATATTTGCTTCACAGCAAATTGTGTCATAGTTTAGGAAGTAGGAATGGTAGCAAAAAGGAAAATAACAACAAATAGCAAAATATACAAGTTTCTAACATGTCAGAATTGATTTGGTATTTGTATCTTTGACGAGTCAAAAGCATTGACAGAAATATTTCCCTTTCCAGTTTTTGTATTTACAATTTAAATTGTTAGTTTATCAAGCTATATACAAACACACTCCAGACCATTCTGCACATTTCAGAGTTTGAATGCTGCACACAAGTAAATAATTGAAGCAAAGTACACAGCATATTTTTTAAATGCATTTGGCGGCCTCAGTCTAGCAATTGGTCTTAATATAGCACAACATTTAGGATATCTGTGGTAGCATTACTGAAGCACACTACACGGCAACAGATATCAACCGTTAATGGTGTAGCAGCTGCAAACAACAGCAACAGTTGGTAAGTCAAAAGTGTTGTTTTGTTGGATTGCATGTGCATAAAGTTTGGGTTTTCATAACTGCGGTCCCGCCGTAATTCATCCTTGCATCGTTGAACTCTCCCCAGCATGCTACAGTTCTCTTTGTTTGAATTAGTGCGGCTAGATTGTTTCAATGCCACTGGTTGAAGCAGTGTAGATACTTTGAAAGGCTATCTTTAGAAGCACCAAGCTGACCACCACTCTGTTTGTTGTGATGTCTACTACAAGGACAAACAAGACCAACAAGACATATCTAAAAATTCTGGTTAGAAAACAGATAAGTTTAGTAAGGATTCAGGTTAGAAGAAAAGATCACCTCCATTAATTCATATTTGCAACCATTGGAGTGAAGGTTGTGAGCGTATACACCTGTCTTCCACCCTCAACCAAAACGCCCTACTCAACAGCCACACTATTTAAGTAATCCGCTCACCACTGCCCCAGCGGTCGTTCTGTACCCTAAGGTAACATTGAAGAAAGTCCCTATAAAAGGTTAACGTATACAGCCATGGCCAAAGGTTTTGAGAATGACACAAATATTGGTTTACACAAAGTTTCGTGCTGCAGTGTTATTAGATAGTTTTGTCAGATGTTTGTTATGGTATACTGAAATGTAATTGCAAATATTTCATAAGTGGCAAGGGGTATTATTTACAATTACATTAAATACATGCAAAGAGTCAATATTTGCAATTTGCAGTGGTCTTGAAGAAGTTAATGCTGTCAATTAACTTCAGGGCCACTTCCTGACTGGTGGCAGCCCATTATTGCATAATAAATGATTGAAGTATGTCAGAATTTGAGGATTTTTGTTTGTCCACCTGCCTCTTGAGAATCTCAATGGGATTAAGTTCTGTGGAGTTTCCTGGCCATGGACCCAAAATGTCAATGTTTTGTTCCCCCGAGACACTTAGTTATCACTTTTGCCTTATGGCAAGGGGCTCTATCATGCTGGAAAAGGCAACTGTTCTAGGTGGTTGGGAGAAGTTGCTCTTGGAGGATGCTTTGATACTATTCTTTATTCATGGCTATGTTCTTAGGCAAAAACGTGAGTGAGCCCACTCCCTTGGCTGAGAAGCAACCCCACACATGAATGGTCTCAGGATGCTTTACAGTTGGCATGACACAGCACTCATGGTAGCACTCACCTTTTCTCCGGACATTTTCTGGATGCCCCAAACAATCAAAAGGGGATTCATCAGAGAAAATAACTTTACCCCAGTCCTCAGCAGTCCAATCCCTGTACCTTTTGCAGAATATCAGTCTGTCCCTGATGTTTTTCCTGGAGAGAAGTGACTTCTTTGCTGCCCTTCTTGACACCAGGCCATCCTCCAAAAGTCTTTGGAGATGTACTCACACCTGCCTGCTGCCTTTCCTGAGCAATTTCTGCACCGGTGGTGCCCCGATCCTGCAGCTGAATCAACTTTAGGAGACAGTCTTGGTGCTTGCTGGACTTTCTTAGGCGCCCTGAAGCCCTACTCACAAAAATTGAACATCTCTCCTTGACGTTCTTGATGATCCGACAAATGGTAGATTTAGGTGCAATCTTACTAGCAGCAATATCCTTGCCTGTGAAGCTTTTTTGTGTGCAAATGAATTACTATTTGTGTCATTCTCAAAACGTTGGGCCACGACTGTACTATCTAACCAATTCCCCTGAGACCAGCATGAAACCTAATGCTCCTATCTTGGTGCTAGATTGAGACCATTGCCAATGTCTCTTCATCTCATATCCAGCTAAACATTGGCTCTAGTAAGACAGGTCAATACAATTCAGATTAACTAGACAAACTGGAAGAAAAACAGCTGGTGTTTAAGTTTGTGGATCTGGAAGGTCACTTCAGGTGGAACATCTTAATATAATAGGCATACCTGAATTACTTGAGAAGGGTTCCCGTCCCACAGCCTTCCTGTCCAGTTTCCTAGTAGAGCTCCTGGGCAACACATTTTATCAATTGCTTGTTTGCTTGGACCGCACCTTCAGGAAACCAATTGTCCAGAGGCCAGCATTAGAAAACATTCCATGTATACTTCTTTGTGACAGGAGAACTAGTAGCCAACTGAAGTTCTGGAATTGGCCCCTAAGAATTTTCAAATACTTTTCATTGTCAAAATAGCACACGGAATGCAGCCAAACGATGACCTAATTCAAAGTACAGGATATTTGTCCTGCACAACACTTCCCTGCCAGGCACCACATTATGTCAAATGGTCAGCAACAGTTCCTCGTTGTTGGATGCAGTAGCGTATCTTAATCATGACGGGCCCAGGTGCAAAATAAAATCCGGGATTACTATGTGTCAAAACAGGAAACTGCAACTGACGTTACTGCGCAAACGAAATCCAAAACAATGACCGACAACATACGGGGGGAACAGTAACTTAAATAGTGGCGGTTTGCAGGAAGACAGTCGACGGTGATAACAATGATGAACAAGTGCGTTCTCCAGGTGAGGCTGAGAGGGCATCGGTTCTCACTAGCATTGCATGCCGGCCGCGCCAGGGGATGACAGAAACCTTTAAGTAAAATCATGGGACTTTTTATAAGCTAGAAACATAACCTCACATATTTTGTGCATTGTGTTGAGAGGCAACGCTTCCACTTACTCTGAAAGATTCACTTTTTTGTACTTGTCCACATAAAGGGGAACGATTTGGAAGAGGTACTGTGCTTTTATACAGGATGATACCCATTCTCAAATGTTTTTAGGTCTTGGACATCTCTTCGATAGTAGCTACTCTCCGAGCTGACTGCTGGGAAGATCAAATGTTCCTTCTGCAAATACTGTAGTTATTGCAGAATATCCGTATATATTAGAATTGAATAAGTGTATAGTCCATGCAGAATGGTCCTTCTTTGGCTTCACCAGATAAAAAACATGTATAAACAAACCTCAAACACCATCAGGATTACTTCTTTAAGAACATTAAAAAACAACGTTATCAAGAAGGACAAAGAAAGTTGGTTTTGTGTCTTTAGCTTTAATGGTTGATGGCTTAATGTTATTGGGTTAATTTCTGCACATCATGCATTAATGTTTGAGAAAATGAACATGACATCTCTATAAAATAATCGACATTAAGCCACAAAACGCAACTCTTTTGTTCAATTCAAACAAATATCTTCAAAATAAAAGCCAACTGTATATGTGAACACAAACTAATAGTATTGTTTTGTCTGTACAAAAATGTGTACTGTGTTTTACTCCCGTCTTTTTGTCCTATTTTTTATGTTTTTGTTCTCTCTTAAGATACATTATATGTTACATGTTTTTTTAAGGGGACATCAAAATGTGCATTAACGCTAAAGTGAGTTCTATAAAAGGAGTTCTTCATAAAGTTGTATCCACTAGTCTGTGTTTAGCCATGTAAAGGTAATGCGATAATGTGGTAATGTTTTCCTTCAAACATGGTTATTAAACCATGTTAATAGTGTCCATAAACATTTAAAATTAAAGGGACAGTGTAAGTCTGTTTTATCTATTGTGTGGACGAGATTATGATGAAAATAACCTGAAAGAATATAGTAATAATTTAGTAATAATATTGTTTTGTATTATCAGTACTTGCATATCAAACACATTTTAAATGTAAAAAACGAAATGTGACAGTGAAGCATTTTGTAAAAGTGACTTTTATGTTGAAAGTAAGCATGATCACGTGACACTAATGTCGCTCGTTTTACAATGATGAACATGGCGACGTCTAATTTGCTAAAGGTAGGAGGCACCAAAATTAAATTATTTTGATTGCGTTTAACCAGTGTTTGTTGCATAGTTATAGCTTTATTGCCGTACGTTGGTATAGGGACATGTTAGGCAAAAATGGGACTTCAATGTAGGTGATAGTAGTCTTATTTTTGGTCTTGCAAGCATTGAAAAGACTTCTATTTACTTCTGTCTTGCCGTAGCTACAGTGTCTTGCTGCGCCAGCCAGTGACTTACACGCACAGAGACATGGCTAGTAGCTAACCTTAACAATAATCTTACTAACCTAGTACCACATACTGGAACGATTATTGTTTTGTCTTTATCAGCTTGGCATGCCTGTCGTTGACTTTGAGTTGCTAGATACGTCGCGTTAATCACGAAATGTCATTAAAAACACTAGCTAGTTAGCTTGCTTTGATGTACAATGCAACGCTCTTGTAGATTGTTAGGGATATTAATGTTAAGTTAATTGTCGAGAAAAAAACTATATGTATTGTGTTCCTTCACGTTAGTCCTAATGTCTGAACCCTCACAATATTGCTTGTCTCAAATTGCTAAAACACTGGACTTATTCAAGAACTTGTCATATAAAACATTGAATAACTGGTGCGTGTGTGACACATTGGTACAAACCCACTTTGATTGTAATGACTTACATTTTAATAGGCTATTCTTTTGAATTAGGAGAGCAAGAGCGTCTGTGTAGAAGAGCTTCATTGCGGTCTTGAAGTAGAAGTTGACGTTTTGTCCCTATCCCGTCTACCCTTAGTATTTAATTACATTTCTATGTAATATGATTTAATAGACTTACTACCCACAGCCTCGTGTTTTTTTTAAAATTAACCATTATTTTCTTCTAAAAGGGTTAGATAACGTTTTGGTCA
Source organism: Novumbra hubbsi (assembly GCA_016801125.1). Lineage (NCBI taxonomy): Eukaryota > Metazoa > Chordata > Actinopteri > Esociformes > Umbridae > Novumbra > Novumbra hubbsi. Next base: position 5,725 of record JACXGK010013708.1, read on the forward strand.
AAATTCTTTCAAAACTAGTCTGGTGACTAACTAGTCTGGTGACTAACTAGTCTGGTGACTAACTAGTCTGGTGACTAACTAGTCTGGTGACCTTAAACCCAGAAGTTATCCTTAAAATTGGAATAGTAAAACTTGGTTTTAAAATGCCAGTGTACTGTAATTGTATCACTATTACATTTAATCAATATCACTATTACATTTAAAGTCAGTGATTTTTCAAAAACAAAATATTTTTAAATGATTATGAACCACCTCCAACTGGTGGAAGTTTGATGTGATTCAACAGAAGTGGCTTGATGTGATAATTGGAAGTACCATTGGTGTGTAGAGCTGGGTTTGGATTTCTTTGGAGATTTTCTATTCAGCTACTGCAAGCGTTACATATACTGTTGTACCTTGGGGTTGGACAATGTCAAGATTGACACATCAACCTATCCAATTGTAATAATTGCTATAGCCAGAGGTGACAATACTACCCGTTTCACCCGCTCTCAGAACAAAGGCTCCCTCCAGTTCGAAGACAAATGGGAGTTAATGCGTCCAATCGTTCTGAAGCTGCTCCGCCAGGAGTCAGTCACCAAACAGCAGTGGTTTGACCTTTTCTCGTGAGTATGGCCACTACGTCCATGTCCATCGTTTGTATTGTACCATGGATCGTTACATAGCAAGTTTTGCAACCAAAATTAAGTAAAATATAATCATCACAGCATAACACCAAGTCAATTAAAATGTCAGGGATATCAATATGTCTAGTTAAGAAGCATACATGATTGTAAATCAATGTTACCAGTTTTGGTGCAAATGAATGTGACGTCAGGTGCACTGGAGAGGCAACAGCAAGACTACAACCAGAAAAAGGGATGGTTTTGCAGGTGGTGGCCACAGAAAATTGCTCTTTCCTTATTTCTCCTGATTGATCCTTCTCTAGTTTAGCTGTTGCTAGGGTCCTTGTCACTACTGGTAGCATTAGGCAGTACCTGCAGCCGGTTCAGGTCGCACAGGTAGTCCAGCTCCTCCAGGGTGGCACATCCATATGTGCCGTTGCTAGAATGTTTGCTGTGTCTCCCAGTTCAGTCTCAAGAGCATGGAGGAGATACCAGGAGATGGACCGTTATACGAGGAGAGCTGGGCAGGGACAAAGAAGGGCATCAACCCAGCAGAAGCACCGGTATCTGCTCTATTGTGTGAGGAGGAACAGGAGGAGCACCGCCAGAGCAAAATGACCTCCAGCGGGCTACTGGTGTGCATGTTTCAGACCAAACTGTCAGAAACAGACTCCATGAGGGCCTGACATCCTCTAGTAAGACCAGTGCTCACAGCCCAGCGTGCAGCTCGATTGGCATTCGCCAGAGAACACCAGGAATTGGCAAGTCCGCCATTGGTACCCTGTTCTCTTCACAGATGAGAGACCCATCGTCAGACTGTCCGCTGGTGCTGTGCTGGGTTTCTCCAGGTGCAGGACAAAACCAGCCTGATGTAGCCGTTAGTATGGCCACAGACTGTCCAGGAACTCACTGATTCCCTGATCCAGGTCTGGGAGGAGATATACACCATAGGACACCTTATGGTCATTCTCAGGGGTGTCTAACTTTGGGTTGTTTTTTGTGCTGAAATGCAAACCCTTGACCCAGCCTGAGATCCTGCGCGCTGTTCATCAGGTTCTTCAAAGACTTCTCAATCCTGACCAGTTTTGTCAGGGTGATTTGTCAAGTCATGGTGGTTTCAAACGTCTTCCATTTCACAATGATGGGGACCACTGTGCTCCTGCTGATTTTCAATGCTCAAGCTGTTTATTTTTATGACCTTTCCCAGATCTTTGCCTCAACATGATTCTGTCTCTGTGTTCCTTTGACATAGTAGATTCTTCTTTTTTTTGCTCTGACATGTACTGTGAAGGGTGCGACCTGATATAAACCAAAGTGTGTCTTTGTAAATAATCTCAAGGATGATCAAAGAACACTCGATGCATCTTTACTCTATTTGGAGTGTCATGTCAAGGGGTCTGAATACTTATGTAAATTATATATATTTTAGTTAGAATTTTATATAAATTTGCACAAAACTCGTATTCAAAGTTCCATTGGTTTTCTGTGTAACCAGGATCAGAACATAGTGAAAAGTAGTTGTGTTAAAGACCGGTCTCATCTGTTAGTAATCTACATGGATTGGTTTAACGAATTGTCCCTCCTTTGTCCTCCAATCCTCTCTTCTTATTGGTTGGTTTTCCAAGAGACGTCCATGCAGTTTGCCTATGGGACGACAAGGGGCCGGCCAAGATCCATCAGGCCCTAAAAGAGGACATTCTAGACTTTATCAAGCAAGCACAAGCGGTAGGTGGGCCTGATTGGTCACAAGCGGTAGGTAGGCCTGATTGGTCACAAGCGGTAGGTAGGCCTGATTGGTCACAAGCGGTAGGTAGGCCTGATTGGTCACAAGCGGTAGGTAGGCCTGATTGGTCACAAGCGGTAGGTAGGCCTGATTGGTCTCGCTACCAGAGATAGCAAATTAAAGTTACAAAATGCAATTAGTACCGTAGTTCATTGTATGCACTGTAAGATCCTCTGGCAATAAAGTCTACAACTTTATCAGGGCTGTTGAAAAGTATATTGTAAAACATAACCAAAGATTATATTTCACTTAAGTGTCTACGTGATACATCAGACTGTACATTTGAGTGATTCTGCAGATGCTTATTAATTGTGATACAGTGGAACAACCCTGGCCCCCGTACTGGCCCTACAAAGAAATCGTACCCATAACCCTGGCATTACAAGTGCTGTGCTTTTTACCAAGTGATCTACACAGGACTGTTCAACAAAGTGAAATGTGAATTGCCACATACTTAAAAGTATATATTTCAATTAAATGCAACAGAAATACCACCCTTCTTTAAGTATCACTAATATGAGGATGCAAGCTGTTCTAGTGAGCTACTCTATTGCCCCCTGGCCCATGACAGCCCCTCGCTTTCTTCCCCGCAGCGGGTGTTAAGTCATCAGGATGACACGGCCCTGCTGAAGGCCTACATTGTGGAGTGGAGGAAGTTCTTCACGCAGTGTGACATCCTGCCCAAGCCCTTCTGCCAACTGGAGATCACTCTGATGGGCAAACAGGGCAGCAACAAGAAGTCTAATGTGGAAGACAGCATTGTGCGGAAGGTGAGGTGAAAGACGGGGGTTCAGCTGGAGGACAGTGGGAGGACATGGGACATCCACGGTTCTGTCTGTATCCATGGTTCTGTCGCTATCATGCTTTTCTGCTACCTTGGAGTTGCGATGTCGAACGGGTAGAGGTCTGGTAGAAACCATTTCTACATAAGCTGGTGTCAATAAGTGTTTTGGATTTGGAAGCACAAAGGCTAGGAATACCTTGGATAAATCTTTGAGAGAAACCAAACTCCCAGAGACACAAGCTGTACGGCTGGGTGTGAACCGGCCAAGCCGGGGTTTGGCAGTACTGAAGAATTCTTGCACAAGCTGTCAGAAACCATTTCCGGGCATTTTGTCTGCTTGCTCCATGTCCTCCCCAGGGTCTTGACCAGATTGCATGTTGGTGTCTTTATAAACTTCAGTAGACACAAAATCCTCTGTAAGTTCTAAAGTCTGCCGCCCACAGACGTCTCCAGACTCTGCTCTGTACAGCCAATATTGCAATGCTGAAGTCTTTGTTTTTATCTGTACCCTCAGCTGATGCTGGACACTTGGAATGAGTCCATCTTCTCCAACATCAAGAATAGGCTTCAGGACAGTGCCATGAAACTGGTCCATGCAGAGCGCCTGGGAGAGGCCTTCGACTCTCAACTGGTTATTGGCGTCAGGGAGTCCTATGGTGAGCTGAACAATATAGCCTCCCTTAGCTGGGCAATAATGATTCCCTGAAGGGAACAACCCTGATCTCTGGTGTTTGTAGGCAATACCTATACGGTTGTGGGATTTTGGTTTTTTTTTCAGGGAAATATCCCTGGTCACTGTTCTAAGCATTGTGGGTCTATGTTATATTTCCTGGCAGGTGGATGATATATTGTGGTTATGTGTTATTTCCTGGCAGGTGGACTATATATTGTGTCTGTGTTATATTTCCTGGCAGGTGGACTCTATATTGTGTGTCTGTTATATTTCCTGGCAGGTGTACTCTATATTGTGTGTCTGTTATATTTCCTGGCAGGTGGACTCTATATTGTGTGTCTGTTATATTTCCTGGCAGGTGGACTATATATTGTGTGTCTGTGTTATATTTCCTGGTAGGTGGATCATATATTTTGTGTTTCTGTTATATTTTCTGGTAGGTGGATCATATATTTTGTGTTTCTGTTATATTTTCTGTTAGCTGGACCATATATCGTGGGTCTATGTTATATTTCCTCGCCGGTGTACTATTCAGTATATTGCTGCTCTGTGATATATTTCCCGGCAGGTGTACTATATATTGTGGGTCTGTGTTATATTTCCTGGCAGGTGGACTATATGTTTCTATATGCATTTGTAAGAAAAGAATACACATTGGAGGGAGGATACCATTTGACTGATTAAGGTAGAAAAATTATTGTTTATAGCAGAGGTGTCAAACTGGTTCCACGGAGGGCCGAGTGTCTGCAGGTTTTCACTCACCTTGTACTTGATTGATTAATTAGTTCACTAAATGGTTAGTTTCTACCTTCACCTGGTTGTTTAGGTCTGAACTGGAAACCTTCCTTTCCTTTACAATTTGAAGGAAAAACACAAAACCTGCAGACACTCGGCCCTCCTTGGAACAAGTTTGACACCTCTGGTATATAGCTATCTTTAATTAACACCTCTGGTTTATAGCTATCGTTAATTGACACCTCTGGTTTAAAGCTATCGTTAATTGACTCCTCTGGTTTATAGCTATCATTAATTAACACCTCTGGTTTGTATCTATTGTTAATTAACACCTCTGGTTTATATCTATTGTTAATTAACACCTCTGGTTTATAGCTATCGTTAATTGACACCTCTGCTATTGGATATTTACTTTTACATAAAGTTAGCATAGCACATGTATTCCTTCTGTGTCAAGGGATTGGTTAAAAAAACCTGAATATACTGTTTGTTTGTAAAAATGTCATGCACCAGATGAGACTGTACTGAGATGTTAGTCAACTACGTGACGTGATTAAGAAATAAAAAATGTAACCACACGTCACAAAGTTGGGGTTAAACTCCAAATGAGATTAATTTCACTCATCCAATAAGAATATATCATTTGTTTTTTGTTGTAGAATAGTTAAGTCTTGTGTGATGAATTTAGCCTTCATGGACCCCAATCTTTCTACCTTCTGCAGTAAACCTGTGCTCAAATCCGGATGATAAGTTACAGATCTACAGAGACAATTTTGAAAAGGCCTACATGGACTCCACTGAGAGGTTCTACAGAACACAGTCCCCCTCCTACCTGCAGCAGAATGGAGTCCAAAACTACATGAAATACGTGAGTAGTACTAGTAGTACAACGTGAGTTCTAAAACTCTGGTTGGAGGATTCCCTGACTTCCTGCTTATTCCCTCCATGTTTACTGGACTATTGCAAACCTAACAAGAACTCATGGAGTCCTTGACAACTGCTGTACTCGACATGTACTTGATAAGCCTAGTTCATGTAAATTTGAAACAGTTGTATAGGTGTAAGCCATATGGCACACATCCAATCCAGCCTATTATACGGCAAGGTGAAGTATTAAATATTTTTGCTTAAATCTACCCCAAACGTTCAGATCTACAGGAGTGCCCAGGTGGAATTTGGTGATGGTCTAAAAAGTCTGTAACGTTTTTGAAGTTCTCTAAAGATTTGTTAGTGGAGTGAAAACATATGGTAACATTCTCCAAATCTCATATTATTCAAGCCCTGGATGGAAAATCCCTTGAATCCGTATTGGAAAAAGCCAGGCATTTAAGGTCCTTCCACCTGGAGAAATCTGAGATGTTTTAGAGTTTTGCAACCATCGCATGTTCTCTGAGGATTGGCCCTCCGTCTGAGGTGAACCCAGCATGCGAGCCAAGTGTGTGTGTTCCAACAGGCAGATGCCAAGTTGAGGGAGGAGGAGAAACGTGCCCTGCGTTACTTGGAGACGAGACGCGAATGCCACTCGGTACAAGCAGTGAGTATTCCTAACCGCCTGTGAATGTGTTTGGGACATCTACAGCCTGCAGTGTGTTCTGCATATAACGTGCTCACTGTGAAGAGCCTGCGGATATATAAGTGCGAAAAAGCTTTCGTTTTTTTCCCCCTCCTGTTTCACCTCAGCTGATGGAATGTTGCGTGAACGCTCTGGTGACGTCCTTCAAGGAAACGATATTGGCCGAGTGTCCAGGCATGATCAAACGAAACGAGACAGAGAGTGAGTACGGCCGGAGCACTCCTGGCACCAAAGGCGCGGCCAGCTCAGGTTTGCAAACCAGGATGTGACCTTGCTGTTCTCCACCACTTCATGGCTACGTTTGTCTGCAGCAACCAGCTAATCAACCTCTGCTTTTGCTCATTCCGGGCGTGTATGTCAACGTGATGTAGAAAAACATGTTCGACCTCAAGCCCACCCGTTTGTTTCCCGAGTTTTAAAAAGCGGTCCTTCCCATGTGTCATTATGTTAACTTGATGGGTCAGTAGATTAAGTAGAAGTCTACTTAGACATGTCTGTATATTAAACAGTAGTTTACCTGGACGGGCAGTCTACCAAGATGTGTCAGTATATTAACTAGAAGTCTACTTAGACATGTCTGTATATTAAACAGTAGTTTACCTGGACGGGCAGTCTACCAAGATGTGTCAGTATATTAACTAGAAGTCTACTTAGACATGTCTGTATATTAAA
>JACXGK010013709.1:0-12540 GCA_016801125.1 Novumbra hubbsi
TACCAACAAGTCACTGGACACTAGTGGTGTCTTTGACTCCAGTGTACTGCATCTACCAACAAGTCACTGGACACTAGTGGTGTCTTTGACTCCAGTGTACTGCATCTACCAACAAGTCACTGGACACTAGTGGTGTCTTTGACTCCAGTGTACTGCATCTACCAACAAGTCACTGGACACTAGTGGTGTCTTTGACTCCTGTGTACTTCATCTACCAACAAGTCACTGGACACTAGTGGTGTCTTTGACTGCAGTGTACTGCATCTACCAACAAGTCTCTGGACACTAGTGGTGTCTTTGACTCCAGTGTACTGTATCTACCAACAAGTCACTGGACACTAGTGGTGTCTTTGACTGCAGTGTACTTCATCTACCAACAAGTCACTGGACACTAGTGGTGTCTTTGACTGCAGTGTACTGCATCTACCAACAAGTTACTGGACACTAGTGGTGTCTTTAACTCCTGTGTACTGCATCTACCAACAAGTCACTGGACACTAGTGGTGTCTTTGACTGCAGTGTACTGCATCTACCAACAAGTCACTGGACACTAGTGGTGTCTTTGACTGCAGTTTACTGCATTTACCAACAAGTCACTGGACACTAGTGGTGTCTTTGATAGAGAATTTGGGTCGTAAACATTCCGCTAGTTAATCCTGCAAGACCGTAATTAATGATGTCAAATCCTAATTTGATCATTCTGCTTTAAAAAAAAACAATTTTAAATGTGTAATATCCCCTTAAAATATGACTTCATTTACGCTATATTTGTTTTCATGAATGCCTACAAAGAATGGCCACAAATTTTATTGTATATAAAAATGCCTATTTTCTGTTTTAACAGGATTGTTTTTTTGCTGTTGCAAGCCGGCTCAAATTAACAAATGGAACCTGTACTAGTTAGTGGGATGAGAAGGGGGTAAGGAGAAAGGGGGGACTTCTGTTATAGGGGGTTTGGGGTGAGGAGGGGTGAGGAGAGGTGAGGAGAGCGGGGTTTTTCGTCCTGTTGGGGGTCTTCCAGACAGGAAGATCAAGTCATGGGACTGTGAGTTAACCTCTGATTTAATCACTGATGCTGAGAGGTGTGGTCAGTCCAGGGCAAAAAAGCAATTTGAACTTTCCATTGAACTTGCAGCTCATTCCCTGAAACACCAGTAAATAAAAGTAAATATATTCATAAATACATTTCACTTTGTGAATAAGGTAAGGCCAACATTTGGTGTGTCTTTCTAAATTCATAGCCTTTACAGTCTTGCATTTCTATACTCAAGTAGTTGCATAGTGGCAGATTTTAGAATACTCTTGACCTTAACGAATTCCCATCAAAGGAAATGTAACGGCTGTAGACACTGTGCTGCACATATGAGAACTTGAAACACATAGCGCATTAGAAACACAAAGAGGCTCCAGGCTCCAGAGGGCTGTCTATTCCTCTTCTGGCTGTGCTGGGGGGATATTAAAAGAGTACATGACCTTTGAAGTACAAATCGTTCATCAGTATATTTAAACGCGTTTGCATACCCGGTGGGTCAAAAATACCTGCTTCTTAGGAGTAAATATAATTTTGGCTTTCATAACTAATCGTTAAGAATAAATCAAACCCAGGGGTCCCGTGAAGGCGGGTGCAATTGGCCAGCACCATTTGGGTTTGTGGGGGGGGGTTGGTTATTGAATTTGGTTGCCCTGCCTCTTTGCGCTCTAACAACTCCTTGTGGCTGCCTGGAAGCCACAGCCCAAAGAGTGTGTTCCTTTCGGCGCATAAGGACTCTGACGTTGATTTCTATAGGCCGAGGTTTAGATCCTAGTAAACCTAGAGCCCTGAAAGCCCTGTTTATGGTCCTGTAGGATCTTGGCCCAGTTGCTTAAAACATAACTGTTTCCCTTAAGGGTTTTTGAATAAACCCTTTTTAATTATTCCTCGTAGATCCTTTTGAACAACACTTCGCTTTTGACCGTTAAAGGGGTTTCTTCATCAAAAGGTTCTGTGAAGAACCATTAAGACTGATTTCTTTGAAGAAGGGTTCTACATATTGGATTTATATTTATACAATATGACGATAAAAAACATAGTCATACATTAACATTTCAGGGCATCAAGAATATTCAACCAGATTAACAAAATGAATCAAAAACGTAATCACTTATAACAAATATACAGTCAGATCTCTGGTGATGTTTTTCCATGCTTGGATTACAACTTTTGGAGTCCTGTTTTTTTATGTCCCGATTTTCCGGATTTCAGGTATCTTCCAAAAAGATGTTAGTGTTGCAAACCTAGTCAGGTGCATGTTGCCTCTAGCCTAGGGTCATTCAACGAAACTCCGAGTAGCTGAGCCCAGCAAACTCTGATTCCATTGTGCTTGAGAGAAATATAGCTTATGTGTCTTTAATGTCGTGCAGGCTGAAGACGTTACTGAGGAGAGGAGGGGGAGGCACGGTGCGCCAGTTGGAGAGAGAGAGAGAGCGCAACTCTGAAAGAGATAACATTACAGAGCATGTCCGCGCTTCAACTGGGAGACAGCGCTGTTTTGACGGGTGACAGAAAACCCATTCAGAAGGCAGATAGGTTGCTTTTTTACACACAGACATACATTGATGGACAGAGACATTTTGCATTCCGAATTCACTTGTCGACCGGTGAAACGCGCCAGTGGATATAATGGGCAACACGACACATAAGCCCCTAGGTAAGATCTACTATTTTATTTGTACCATCGTAAGCGCAAAATAATGATGTCCACACAGCTGTCAATCTGTGTTTAATAATTTGGAGCGTTTTGCGATCTTACTTATAAATAAGGTTCAGGGTTGTCCTCATTTCTTGAGAACTAGCGCTGAGCAGTTCTGAGCATGTTGCCGCTGTTGCCTGGCGCAGGTCCACCCTGACGACCACTGGTCTCGAGGCGTCGCAGAGAGAGGCTGGCGCGCAGCGTGGGAGAGGTAGACCGTGATTCCCCAATATATCTTTAAAAAACGACGATAAGGCTAACATCTATTGGATTTATTTACAAATTGCATACATGTGAATAATTTAAGGAACACAATATAAACATGTAATTGTTCATCTTCAACCGTGTTTTTGTAAGGAGTTATATATACACATATACATAGGAACGTTATAAATCTTGTTGTATTGCTGACAAGTTTTCATGCCCAACCAACTTGCTTTACAGCTGTTGTTTTCTAACCAGGCTATTGTCCAACTGTATCCATCGTTTCCTTTTAGATTGACCCTGAATCATAGAGGTGAACCAATGAAACACAGAGCCTCACACACACACACACACTTCTCTGCCACTCAGAAAACAGACTGCAGCCTCTGCTTGAGGACTGTTGGACATGTGGGTCTCTAACAATCAAAAGCATTATTTCCATCAAATGTGTCATCAAATAGCATTATTAGCTCACCCTTACCTCATGCATTCCATTCATTATTCACTATGTAAATAAAGTAAAGTGGCCAAAATTCTAAATTGAAAAATGTGAACAAATAGCCACAGCAAAATTATGTGACTGCCGGACAGACTACACAGAACGATTGGCTGTGGCAACGCACATCACATATACAGGCATTTCCGTGGACCAGCTCTAGCCTGGACTGGTCACCGAAAACCTAATGTATAGTTCACCATTGTTTACCAGCCCACTTAGAAAGTCCTGGAGACAGAGTTTGTGTAGTCTCCACTAGGGATGTAGTGGTACACTTATTGGTAAACCTATGGTACCAATATGTGTACTGTATTTGTATTCTCAACCACAGATTTAGACCCCTCTAAATTTGTGGTTGAGAGGAGATGGGTTCATCAGGTCAGATGCCAAAGCCACATTGTAAATGGTCTTGGTAAGCAGTCTGTTATTAAGCATTTGTGGTATAATGGCAATATATCACAAGCCAACAAGATATTGCTCTTATGAACCAGCCCAGCTAGAGCAGTTAATGTAATGTCACACCTGTGGTAAACAGTCTCATACCATGGCTATCAGCCAGTCCGCATTTAGGATTCGAAAAGCTTATGGGTTGTTCAGTGTACTTGGAACCAGGTAAATGAACCAGAGCTTCGGTTGAAAATGATTCCACATAAAGAAATAGAGCACATATTTCATAATCCTGATGTTGCCTGACAATGCAAAACATTGGCCAACTACTACTTTTAAAAGCTTTGTGCATTATAAACTTGGTGTTTCCAAAACAGAATGCATATCTTGTTTCTTCTTGCTGGGTTGATGCTCTTCTAAGGCCCTGTCCAGCTCTCCCTGTGTAATCATCTCCTGGTATCTCCTCAATGCTCTTGAGACTGTACTGGTAGACAGGGCAAACCTTCTTGCAACGGCGCGCATATGGATGTGCCATCCTGCGGAGCTGGACTACCTGTGCAACCTGAATGGGATGCAGGTACTGCCTCATGCTACCAGTTGTGACAAGAAACTAGCAAAACTAGAGAATAATCAGTCCAGAAGGATAACAAGAGAGCAATTGTCTGTGGCCACCACCTGCAAAACCATTTAAACATGGGTTGACTGTTACCAATTGTTCATTGTGGCTATGTTTTTGCCACAAAAACTGGAATGTTTGCCAAAACTTTCCACAAAACTATAGCAATAAAATTGTAAAACCCAGACGCACATTTTGATACATGTCATGTCTCCGTAGTGCAAGAACTGTAGGAGTTGTTTTAAATAAATATGTGAGATTATAGTAGTGGGGGCAACCCCACTAATAAGGCATTTCTGTTGTGTCTTGTATGGGGACAATATACCACTTCACAGGGCACACATGTCCAGGAACTCAACTTTGTGTTACCACCCCCTTGTGCCTTATTACTTAAAAGTAGCCTACGGCAGGCAGGCTGGATACAGTGTGTAATCTAGTTATTAGGGTGGGTTACTGTTAAAGAAGCACATTATCTATTTATGACGTACAGTAGGCAGATGGTAGATTTTATCTTCAAGATCAGTTAGACCGCTGACTTATTCTGATCTGCACTTCTGGTTTGGGTTAGATGCAATTCTCCAAATGTGTCAAATCTTATAATCTCAATATTTCCCCTCGGTTGGCCTCTGAGACGGCTGATTAGTGACATCATGTGATATAAAAGCATGCTACTGAACATACTGCATGTAAATATTCCTCAGAACCATGTAGGAGAAAAAGGGAGAAGGAGTCTACAGGACAGAAGAGGAGAAAAAGAAGAGAGAAGAGTAGAGTAGGGAAAGAGAGGAGTCTAGATGGAAGGCGCAGAGAGGAGGGTAGGGGAGGGAGGGGAGGGAGAGAAGAGGAGGTAAGGAGAGTAAAGGAGAAAAGGGTGGAGATCAACGAGCTAGTTCAAGATGTACAGACCTCCCTGTCAGCGAGTTAGTTCAGAAAAGATACTAAACTCCAGGTCAGCAAGCTAGCTTAGAAAACATGCAGACCGCCTAGTCAGCAAGCTAGATCAGAAGACATACAGACCGCCTAGTCAGCAAGCTAGTTCAGAAGACATACTGACCTCCAAGTCAGTGAGCTAGTTCAGAAGACATACAGAACGCCTAGTCAGCAAGCTAGTTCAGAAGACATACAGACCGCCTAGTCAACAAGCTAGTTCAGAAGACATACTGACCTCCAAGTCAGTGAGCTAGTTCAGAAGACATACAGAACGCCTAGTCAGCAAGGTAGTTCAGAAGACATACTGACCTCCAAGTCAGCGAGCTAGTTTAGAAGACATGCAGACCGCTTAATCAGCAAGCTAGTTCAGAAGACATACAGACCGCCTAGTCAGCAAGCTAGTTCAGAAGACATATTGACCTCCAAGTCAGTGAGCTAGTTCAGAAGACGTACAGACCTTCCTGTCAGAGAGATAGTTCAGAAGACATACAGACCTCCCAGGCAGCAAGCAAGTTCAGAAGACATAAAGACCTTCTAGCCAGTGAGCTAATTCAGAAGACATACTGCCCTCCATGTCAGCGAGCTAGTTCAGAAGATCTCCCCGAAGAAAGCTAGTTTAGAAGACATACAGACCTCCCAGTCAGCAAGCTAAATCAGAATACGTATATATCTTCCTGTCTAGCTAGTTCAGAATAAATACACCTTCCAATCAGCAAGATAGTTTGAGACATACAGAACTCCCTGTCAGTGTGCTAGTTCAAAAGACATACAGAACTACCAGTGTTCAAAACAGGGTTAAAAAAACAATGCATAACCAATTTGTTTTTGTTTGCGGTGCAGAGTTTGTTTATTATGTTTAGCAGAGTTAGCTTTGGAGAAGCGTGCTTCAATATAGTCCATAATTTTTAATGGTGTGGTTCCAAATCTGGAAAAAGTGGAGATGACTGGGGCCCATAGTTTTTCCTTCATACGTGTCACACACGCACCACAGACACGCACCACAGACACACACTACACCAAGCTTGTGTCTAGAGCCATCCCAGATGTGTGGATTGGTGTTCTGTTGTTTACAAGGTCATTAGCTCTAATGTCTGATCAAGGCAATGGTCTGTGGAGCATTATATTGAGGGATTGACATGGAGATCAGAGGGAATTAATGCATGGTAAACAGAAACTATATCCGTCCTCTGTAGCCAAACGTCCCAAATGGCAGGCTATTCTCTATGGTGCGCACTACCTTTGACAAGAGCCCATAGAAAATATTGTCTGATATGGAAAGCAACCAGTACTCAAAGCATTGCTCTTCTGGTTTAGTTTAGGGTAAGTATCCTCCCTCAATTCTGGGTCAGTTTGTGCTTTGCCAAATCCACTGCCAATTACTAAACCAAATGTGACAATGAGTGATATGTGATAAAGCGTTAAAATGATTGCACGAACACACTGCCACCCTGGCTAGATAACGAGTTAGCGTTATAGCACAATTTGATCCAGTTTCGCAGACACAGAAATAAGACTAGTCCTGGACTAAGAATTAATAATAAATGGAAATCTACAGTTAGATTACCATTAGCATTTAGGGTAAGGAGCCCAGCGGTAAACAGTCAACACTGACTGTACACTTGACTAGTTGTGAAATCTTACCATCAAATTCCAGGCAGTAATCTAAACATGCACACTATTAAAACTAATCATGAATATGTATCTGTTGTTTAAGTCAGCATTAACTGAGAGCATCGACTAAATTAATGATGATGAATTAAACTATTACAACATTAGGTAGTTACACCCAGACCAGATTAGCTAGTAACAGTTTGGACCCTGTCTTAATATTATCTACATATACTTTATTGCAACTCTGTCTAAATGAAGGGAACTATTCTCTATTCTCTAGCTATTCAAGTGTTCACGGCCCAGAAATGGAGTGTGTGTGTATGATTGTTTCCAATACCACAAAGGGTTTGTGCTGCTATAATTACTATTTTCTGTCTGGTAATTAACACCTGTTTCTCTCTTCGTTTGACCTAAAGAGCTTTATTGGCATGGGAAACACTTGTTAACATTGCCAAAGCAAGTGGAAAATAAACAATACATAAATAACAAGTGAAAAACAAAATGTTATAAAAATATAAACACATCTCTAATTCTATCTCAACCATCTTACATTCCCCAAATTTGTCTCTCACTTTCCAGTGCACTTATTCTCTCTCTTTACTCTTTGTCCTCTTTCCCCTCTCTCTTTTCACTGCACTCTCTCTCTCTTTACTCTTTCTCCTCTATCCTTTCTCTTTCGAGTGCACTCTTTCTTTACTGTTTCTCCTCTATCCCTTCTCTCTTTTCACTGCACTCTCTCTCTCTTTACTCTTTCCCCTCTTTCCCTTCTCTCTTTTCCAGTGCACTCTTTCTCTCTCTTTACACTTTCTCCTCTCCCTCTTTCTATCTCACTCACTCTCCTGGCATTGGTGTTTGTTTATGGTGAAAGGGTTCATGTGGTTCATTTGGGGGAGATTGACCCTTCTTTATCTAAGTGGTGGTTTAGTATTATATAAATCTGTGGTAAGTGTCATTAGAGGGGTGGAATCTTTGGTGAGCAGATTTGTGCTGAGTATATTGACTGATTTGGGACAGTTATGGAATAATATACGCTGTATATATGGGTCAAAGGCTAAAGGAGGCTCTTCAATGTAAAGCATGGGTTCAGCCTTTGTGGAGAGAATGTCTCAGAGATGGTGGCTTCTATTGCCTTTATAGTGTCTCTTCTAGTCCAGTTTACACCATGTCTACTGCGACATATTGTGTTACAAATAAACAACAAAAGATAGATATTCACACATTATACCAGAACTAAAACCAGGTAGAAATCAAGTCAGGGTAAATATACTTATAAAAGCAAATGTCAATCAAAACAGATATATAAACCCATGCCACCAGTGTGCAAATGAGGCCTGCAGTTTTTTTCACCAACATGAGGAATTTGTTTCTACTTATATTTCTACTCGAATGGTCAGAGAGCAACAGTAAATGCATTGATATATATTGACATGCTCTTTGCTTGCACAAGCAAAATTAATATTTTGACATTTGAGTCATCTAAAAAAAGATTTCAGGGCTGCTTCACAACACAGCAGAGTTTTTCTTGTTCTCATCAAATAGTTATTTAACCCTGTTTTGGAATCAATAGGATGGACGACTGAGTCTTAACGGTACCCTATCCAATAGACGTACACATTCCAAATGAACACCTATGCCGAGTTGTCACTAAACATTCTTATGTACTCTCTCATTGGTTAGAATATTTTGCATTGACTGGAAGGAAAATCCGGACAAATTCAATCTCAACTTCACTGAAACCATTAAGCCATGCCTCCCCGCTCTCCTGTTGTCGCCCTCTCTCAGTAGATGTGACTCTACAGCCCCGGCCAGTGGCGGGCAGGTATTGCTACACCCAGGGCGGCGGGGGTACAGGGGTTGAGAGGAGGACGTTGGCACCCCCCGTGAGCATCAGTCTGGAGTCGCCGCGTTTCCACCCCCAGGCCAAGGGCAAGAACATCAGGCTGGACGGCCAGCTCAGACGCGCCACCAGGAAGAACAGCTTCTGCAACGGCATCACCTTTAGCCAACGTCCAGTCCGGCTCTATGAGAAGGTAGGACCGCAGTCCCGACCCGTGAATTCCAAATCTATGTTTCAGTGGGTCAGCGTCCTGTCTGACCGCTCCTCCCTTCCAAGGTGCGCCTGCGTCTGTCCAGCGTGCACTCGGGCTGGAGCGGCGCCCTGCGCTTCGGATTTACCAGCCTGGACCCCGGTGACCTCAACTCCTCTGACATCCCCAAGTACGCCTGCCCGGACCTAGTGACCCGGCCGGGGTACTGGGCCAAAGCTCTGCCGGAACGCTTGGCGGTCCGTGACAACGTCCTGTCCTTCTGGGCTGACCGCCACGGCCGCGTGTTTTACAGCATCAATGACGGGGAGCCCGTCCTATTCCACTGCGGCCTGAGCGTAGGGTGCCCCCTCTGGGCCATCATCGACATCTACGGTCTGACCCAGGAGGTCACTCTGCTAGGTGAGGCCTGTTACAACATTTCCCTTCTCTAACGTACGTGTTTTGCAGAATGAGCAGGCAGAACAAAAGTCATCGCACATTAGTCCACCACAGACGGGGTATTTCGCTACTAAATGAGAGGAGCAGTAGAGGTTAATACATCCATATTATGTTCATAGTTGTTGCTGTATTCAAAACATCAAGCCAGCCGTCGGTGTGTAACCAGGCTCACATTCAATTGCTGAGGCGGCCAGGAACTTCTGTAACTTCTGTTCAATCCCACAACATATTCACCGCTGCCGTCAGACTATAACACTGGCTATGGCTCTTGCTATCACAGGAGTTCACTGTTTTCAGTTGAACTGTTCTCTAAGAGGCCCTACAAGAACAGCTGGATGCAGGAGCCAGAGAGTGAGGGGGGATGGAATTGAATACAACTATTGTCCATCCAGGATGGACATCTTTCTTAGGCTTCACCACACATGGAAAAGTCACATAGACATACAATATGTTCTGCCTTCTCACCATCAATCCATCACAGAACACAGTCATAACATTCCGTTAAAACCAAGGACATTAAAGTATTTATTCACAGCCGACCCACTGTCTACCACACAAGGGATAAATTAATGTTTAAACATGTTTCTTCTTGGCCTTGGGCATTCATTCCAAAGGGGCAGCTAGAGGGAAGCACTCCAAGCTAGTGGTCTACTGGGTGGGCGGGGTTGCTAATAACCCCCAGGGCCCTTCTTTTTTTGTTGAGTTTTGAAGTAGGCTACTCAACAGTGCTTCTAGGCGGCCTCCTCATAATAAGCTTGCCAGAGCAGTCATGTTAAATGTAAGGATGGTCTTCATCCGACTGCAGTACACCCATTTCACAACATCCTTGCTGCCACTGAACCCCATTCGTTTCCTGATTAAAAGCAGGCACTGGCTTTTTGTAAATGAAAAAAAAAAACATACAGTATGTATTCTCTGTGAAGCTGAGCTTATCATCAATTTGCGTCCCCAAGATATCGCAACACTCAACCACACACTTGACAGTATGTTGGTGGCTGTTGTTGTTGATGGCAGACTCCTTTGTCTTGAACGGCCCCACTCTGGAATACTGCTAACATTTAAAATACAATTGTCCCCTGTTGACATGGCATTTTGAGCCTGATTAAAAATAGTTTGTTGTCTGCATACATACATTTTTTCTACATTACCCTGTTTGATCTTCATGTCATTGGTGAACATTGAAAACAACAACGGTGAGAGCACACAACCCTGGTGCGCACCTGTATTCTAAAATGCTTGCAATATGATTTTGTGTTTTGGAGGTGACCGGCAACCAGGTTCACCACAGTTAGGGCAGCATCCTCAGACCATGATAGTGTCTTATAGGCAAACTGTAAGGAGTCCATATGATCCCGCTATGGGCAGAGTAAGGTGCTTACTGCAGTTGGCCAGCAGGGGTATGAGGAATAAAGGCAGACAGACTTGTTAGTGACATGGTTCCTGGCATCACGACTGGTACGAGGTGGTTGGTCCCTTCCTGGTGGCTGGCACGGTTCAGGAGCTTTGCTGCTGTAGAGACAACAGTGTAAAAACGATCTGCCTGAGCACACGCCCCTCTGAAGACCGTCCGGGTCTGTTCTTCAGTACTTTCCTCTTTAGGCCATCTGGGTCTGTTCTTCAGTACTTTGCCCCGAAGGCCATTCAGGTTTGGTGTGGCTTGATATTAGACACTTCATACTCTGTTATCTGCACTGGAGTGTCTGTGAAAGATATCAAATCTTTCACAAAACCTATTGAGATCATTCACAAAGGATGTACAGTAGGAAATATTATTGTTTTCCTCAATTGTTGTGATAAGTCCCTCCCATACCTGTTGTAGCCTGCCTGTACAAAAACTCTGCTCCACATTGTCTGAAACCCCCGGTTTGTCTTTCCACATTGTTGACCTGAATTCATTTTCTCTTTAACAGCATCAGTATTGTAGTTCAAGAAAGAGTATTTTCTGTCATTTACACCACTGGTTTTGTTTTCGTTTGAATGACACTGCACTCACACGTAAGGCCGTCCGTCAGCTCTTGGGGGTTGGAGTCTATAAACACCTCTGAGTCTGTGACGTCCACGCAGTCCTTGACCATCTCCCTGATCTGCCCTGTCCATACCTGACTAGATTACTCTACAGGGTTATTGCGTTTCACTCGCTGCCTGCATTTTGTTAGGAGATGGATTACATTATGGGAAGCAGGGTGGGGGATGGAACGGAGGGAGCCAGGGAGGGAGGGGGTAGAAGGATGGGGGACTGCGCCAGGAAGTAGTAAGCAGGCCTCTTTCTAAGACAGATGTTATCTAGAAATAAGAAAACCCTCTATATATATATATACAGTGCCTTTTGGAAAGTATTCAGATCCCCTTCACATTATCCACATTTTGCTGTGCTATAGACCGAATATATAGATTATTAAATTACTTTATTTGATACATATAGAAATATGTGCCAATTTATTGAACATAATTGAAAATATCGGTGACATAGTGATTCGGACGGTTCGTTTAAGCGCATGATTAGGACTTATGACAGGTTTCTCTCACCCTTCCTCTGGGGCTCTGTCAGGTTAGATGGGGAGTGTTTGTGCATGGCAGTCTTCAGGTCTCCCCACATGCGTTCCATGGGAATCAAGACGGAGGTCTGGTTGAGTCACGGAAGGACATTCTCAGACGTGCCCCCGAAGCAACAACAGCGCTGTCTTGGCTGTGTGCTTAGGGTTGTGGTCGTGCCCTGGCCTGTGGTCCTGTGCGCTCTGGGTTAGGGTTAGGGTTAGGGTTAGGGTTGGGGTCGTGCCCTGGCCTGTGGTCCTGTGCGCTCTGGATCACGGACCTCACCTCTTTGTACTTTGTTCCGTTCACACCTTAAACCTCCCAGTCAGCCTGCCGCCGAGAATCATCCTGCACCATGGTCCCTCCACCACACTTCACCGTAGCAGTGTTATTAGCCAGGTAATGAGAGGCACCATGGTCCCTCCACCACACTTCACCGTAGCAGTGTTATTAGCCAGGTAATGAGAGGCACCATGGTCCCTCCACCACACTTCACCGTAGCAGTGTTATTAGCCAGGTAATGAGAGGCACCATGGTCCCTCCACCACA
>JACXGK010013710.1:0-12540 GCA_016801125.1 Novumbra hubbsi
GAGAGAGAGAGAGGGAGAGGGGGAGAGAGAAAGAGCCAGGAGAAGACGTTGGGACCATGTGATCCTGCTGGGAAGGCCGGCTACAAAACAACAAGCAAGGCCTGCAGGGAGGGAGGGAAAGGATATTCCAGACGGTAATTGCCGAAGCTTCATGGGGCCAGATCTAAGGCCTTGGGCTGATATTAAAGTGACCGGCGAGGAGCAGAAACAGACAGACGGTACCGGCCTCTAACAAGACTGGCTCCACTGAGGAATGGGCCTGATCTCCCTTTCCCAGGATCCCACGCTAACTGGCCTTAGAACCCAGTGTGCCTGCTGCTGGGGTTGCCAGGATGGGTGCACTTTCTGCTGAACCGTAACTCACAACCCTCGAGGGAGGTCAAAAGAGAAGGACTTGCGTCTGCCTGAGTTTCCAGGTCCGCTGATGTTTTCGGACAACGTGCGAGAGCTCACAAGATGTTGTTTTAACCATTTTGACGGACAGAAAAGACATGGCCCAAAACTAAATTACTCGTGTGGTGCGTATAAAAGGTAAAAAAGACGTTGAACAAGGAATATGCAGAGACTGTGAGGTTTGTGGGACAGCCAAGTTGAGGACCTACACGTTTTAAGCATGAACACTAAAGTCTTCCTCACATTGCTCCTATTTCAGTCTCAAAATCACTAGCAAATTGGTCACAAATCCTGTATCTCTACAGGAACCCCCGAGCCAGGTGGTCTGTCAATAAAAACACGATGAGTTTTGGATCGCCCCACTCCACATAATGATGACCAATTAGCCTGATTGCCCAGCTATTGTGAAGTGTAAAAATAAGCACAATATGCAAGTTATAGTTAAACATAAATGGCGGTTTGGATGTAAATGTTAAATTACCCCTGTGTTTAGTTTATGGGAGACAACATTACTAAGGTAGAATAAAATTGCCTGAGGTTATGGAATGGTAAATCAATGGAGATTTACAGCAGGGTTCAAATACTGTTTGGATTAAATTGAAATACTCTAGTTGGGTTTGATTGAGATTGAGCTCAGAAACCTCCCAACCCTGCCTAAACTGACACACAAGGTGTATAGAAGCAAATGTTTCAAGTATTTGAATCCTGGTCGAATTTACACTCCACCAAACATGTCGTAAAATCTGTACAAATTCGATACTGTACACAAAACACATAGCACAGATAATCTGTGATGGTACTAAACGAAAGCACATGGAAGGTTGCAGGGCTTCATGCAACCAGAACTAATGCATGGGGAAAGGACAGATACGCATGGATGTCATTTACAAGCACACAAGTATTTCCTGGAAAAACATTCCCTAAACATATCTAACCTATATCCCTCACTATTGTCTAAAACACATGCATGCTCACACAAACGGCCTAGGGTATAATATTTATGTGGCCGTGGGTATAATATTTACGTGGCCTAGGGTATATTTACATGGGCTAGGGTATAATATTTACGTGACCTAGGGTATAATATTTAAGAGGCCTAAAGTATATTTACGTGGCCTAGGGTATAATATTTAAGAGGCCTAGAGTATATTTACGTGGCCTAGGGTATAATATTTACGTGGCCTAGGGTGTAATATTCATGTGACCTAGGGTAAAATATCTACATGGCCTGGGGTATAATATTTAAGTGGCCTAGGGTATAATATTTACGTGGCCTAGGTTATAATATTTACGTGGCCTGAGGTATAATACTTACGTGGCCTAGGGTGTAATATTCATGTGACCTAGGGTATAATATGTATGTGGCCGGGGGTATAATATTTAAGAGGCCTAGGGTATAATATTTACGTGGCCTAGGTTATAATATTTACGTGGCCTGGGGTATAATATTTAAGTGGCCTAGGGTATAATATTTAAGTGGCCTAGGGTATAATATTTATGTGGCCTGGGGTATAATATTTAAGTGGCCTAGGGTATAATATTTACGTGGCCTGGGGTATAATATTTAAGTGGCCTAGGGTATAATATTTAAGTGGCCTAGGGTATAATATTTATGTGGCCCAGGGTAAAATACGAAATACTGCTTTTAAGATGAAAACTATTCTACTTCTTCACTTACCTGTCCAACAATGCATGAAAAATGCCTGAAAAACATGAGATATTGTCTGAGTGTCAAACAACTGCTTCCAGTAGATTTGCTACCAGGGAAATTTGTCCACGCTTCACACACGCGCAGTTTGATTAATGTAGTGACTTCTCTTCTAAAAAGCAACTAGAAGACTAATGACATTAGACATTAGACATCTACCGCTCTGTTCACATGCCCTGTCCTGGCTACTTATAAACGACCTTGGCAACATCGAGTGTTCTTGTTAAACACCAACATAGGGAGGTTCTACAAAAGGGGACATACGTATGAGGTTTACTGTACTAGCAGTGCAAATGCAGAAGGCATCTGCTGTTGATGTTTTAGGTTGCAAGCCTAGTTCACCAGCCCCTATGTAGAAGTGACTGTGGACATCAAGGTAGGGGGCTTAAGGTCGCCATTTATGGTCCATGACCATCTTTGTGGTGAGAAGTGGTCTGGACTTTATCTCTCTCTCTGTTGGTTTATGTCACATCCGGCGCTAAATTCAGCAGTTAGTCTAACCAGACTGACAAGTGAATCTAGCTCATCTGGGTAGAATGGACAATGGATCAATCTCGTAGCTAGAACGAGTGGGAGGTCGTAGGATTGCGTAAAACAGGGATGTCGGCATGTGTGCTTGGTTTACTGTATTGTACTACTGACAGCTGGTCCTCAGCTGATCTTTCTTGTTGCGGGCCAGATTCCATACTCAGTCTACTGGGTTGTCGTCTGCACATTTAATAATTTAGTGAGCATCCATTTATCTAACAATGGCAGTCTGTCAATCACTCAGTCAGTCAATCCCTCAGTCAGAGACATTCACTATTCTTAGCTGTCCGGCAAAGAAATAAACAAAATAGTTTCTCCCCTTGGAGTACATTCCCCCCAGCCTAAACCACCCGGTACAATCTGTGTACTATAGACTTGTTTGGTAAGGGAAGCGGAGCCACAAGTTGTACAAGTTGTACCTATGGGTTTTACTTTTGTTCTTGGTCAGCCAGTTTATAAACGCTGTTACAAACGTATTTTCCATATTTTAAAGATAATTCATAGTAATGTCAATGACTAGCAAATGACAGATAGGTTTTGAAATGTGAAACACAGATAAGTCTGACACCAGGTCAAATCAACCAGTTTGTGCCCAGTGGGAAGCTCCACTCGGGTTGGTAAAAGTACACGTTGGGTTTCTGGTTCACAGATCCGGTTGTGTGCAGGAGCGTGTGTGTGCGTGTGTGTGCGTGTGTGTGTCCCCAGATCCCTGTCTTGTGTTTGTCGCTGCAGGTCAATGGCACCTTGATTCCTTCAGTTGCCTTGTCTGACACAGTAGTTAACAGTCCAACTGGCTTCATAGTAGGCGAGCCCAGTTGACAGCATAACCAGCAGACACTATAATTACACATATTGGACCTGTCACTCAGTGACCCACCCAGTCCAATCCCAGCACACAGGATCGCTGACATCAAGGAGAGTTGCTACAAGCAGCCTCTGTAACGGTGATCCTTGAATGCCGGAGGGCAGAGCGAGGTATCTGTTACTCTTTCTAAAACGCCCGTTTTCACATAACGACAGTTTTCACGCATCTCTGACGTCGTTTTTAACCAAACCCCCTTTCCCCACCTTGATTGTGTCATTTTCCCAGTAGATTTTTATGCTCTTTCAACCTTGCTCTACATTTGTTTGTTTTTCCTAGGAATTGATTGTTCTTTGGTATGATGTGACAAGTCACATCCTGTTACTGAAACAGATTAAGAGTATGACAGTTCACTGACTTTAGCGTCCTTCAGAGAAGAGAAACGAAAAATTCTGAACCAAGAAGACAAACCGGATCATGGGGCCCCTGTGTATTTGTGTCATCATCTCAAGTTAATCCGGCCCCGTATATGATTACTGGGTTGCTAGATTCATTTCATATCGAATGGGAGGATTTGTAGCATTCTATCGTTTTTTTGTCCCGTTTGGAAGCGTAGTAAACTCTCACATAATGCTTCGGAATTGAATCACACAAGTGACAATACATGATCCCAGTAACACAAACATCATAGGACAGTAAAAGAAGGTATTAGCGGCTCTTTATGACGAGATGTTAAAATCTGCTGAAATCAAAAGTGTTTTTCCTTTTGAGCCCAAACTAGAGTCACAGGGGATGATGCTAAAATGCTGAACAATACCATCAAGACGGCATCATCCATCACTGACAACCGCCCTATAGAAGCTCAATCTTGTACAGGCCAACACCAGCGGAATACAGCAAGGACTGAGGTCGACGTTTCAATCCAAAACGGAACGGATTTCTGAAAACCAGGAAGATACCACCTTCAAGTGCAGCTGAGCTCCCATGTCTTGGTGAAGAGCCACCCCTTGTCACAGTGATCCTGTTGATGACCACAGGTGATGCTGTCAATCACCAGCTCTTTCTATTTAGCTGCTTACAGATCTGGGTGGAATATTTCCTCCCTGTATGGCAGATCATCATCCGTCGTGACGCAGATCCCAACGCCTCAATCACCAATCAATTATCGATTGGCTGCGGTGGTTGACAGGAGGCTTTGGCACGCTGGCTGTCCGCTGGTCAAGGGGTGAGGAGGACTGGTGCCAATCTGGCCCGTGCATGGGCATCTGTGTGTGGGCATCTGTGTGTGGGCATCTGTGTGTGGGCGTTCTGTAGTCTGCGAACTGGGCCCAGTGGTCTGAGACCCAGGTGATGGTGGAAGCACTGCAGCTTGCATAGTTTTGGACTAATAGACAGGCATAATTGGACATAGTAACAAACCTCATCAATTCTAGACAAACAAAAAACTAAGCAAAGAAAGTTGGCTTTCAAGAGTTTCAGATGGTATAGTAATATTGCAATCATTTCTGAGTTGGTTAAGTTAGGGGACCTTGGTTTGAAGGTTTTAGAATGGTGTAGTAATTCGGCAATCATGTCTGAGTTGGTTAGGTTAGGGGCCCTTGGTTTCATGGTTTTAGGATGGTGTACTAAAGGCATGGGGCTGAGGCAGTAAAAAGTCTTTGTTTTTTGCGAGTCTGAGATATTTGTGGTCTGAATTACATTTATTTGGCTCCTGGCGTTTTTACGGTAAAACACTTAGCTCTGGTATTTTCATTCCCTTTTTACACCATTGTAATGAACACAAACCCATAATTGTTTCTCACCCATGGGCACGAGGTTTTCCAATTTTCCATTCTGTGCTCGACTGCTGTGCCAACTTCTCAAGTAACACTGGGACCTCTACTGAGTAAAGGCAGAGATGAGATGCCAAGTTCTTTTAACAGAGCCAAATATATATTTATAAATGCCTTCCTCTGTTTTGTTGGTACTTACTGTACACAATCCATGATTTTCACTGGGTAGGTGCTTTACTAATTGAAACTGTGATTTATATATAGATATACATGATTCTGATTCTGATAATGTTATTCTGTTTAAATGTATAATAGAATAGTGTATGTTGTATTGTACAAATTACAAAGTATAACAAATTAGCTTGAAGTAGACCTAAAGTCTACATTATTAAAAGTAAAGTAACTAGATTTGACTCTGTAATAAGTAAATGCATAATAATTGGGGAATACAACTTCCTTAAATAAAGAAAGTGCTGCTTTAGAGGTTGTTTGTTGCTCACCCCTGACTCATGATTGGACGTTGAAGGGTGCTGTCATTCACTATCGAGACTTTTATTTATTAATTTATTGCAATTGACAAAAACATTTTTAATTGACCGGAATCTTTGGTGTTATAACTGGACAATGAATGCATATATTTCACAGCTATTCTAGCGTGTAAGAATGACTGCTGATCACATACTTATTTTTAGCAATAACCTGGGAGCAGTGACAGAGGATGACAGATGTTTACCCTTGCTAGATAGGAGATTTGAACCAGCAACCATGCATTTAAACCATAGGCTTCACTCTGGGTAGCCCACCTTCCAAAAATATCCCACAGTATCTGAAAAGGAATGGACAAGCTATTAGAACACGAATCATTGATCAACTAAATTGGTCAAATTATCACACTAAAATGTTGTATTCACAAAGTTATCCTTTATTGCCTTAATATTGCTTCGGTTTCAAAAAGCTTTGCAATACTTGTATTATACACATCCATATAGTAAAATTGGGGCAGAAATCCAATCAAAAGTAAAAAGTGATCACAAGTCTTCAAGTACTTTCCATATAGTTGACAGAGGGAATGGTAGGATATACTCACGAATGGGAGGACATCGTTTTATAAGTCACACTCACGAATGGGAGAACATCGTTTTCATAAGACACACTCACGAATGGGAGGACATCGTTTTAATACGACACACTGACGAAGCACGTTAAGCAAACGCCTTCTTATGTTTACAAACTGCTGCCACGCTTCAAATCAAATGTTTTCTCACTGGAGTCTCACTCAGGATATTCTGGATGTTAGGTAATAGGTAATTGATTTATTTACATCCCATAAATCCGTTTAGTTGATCAATGATAAGGGAGTAGTGTAGACTTACGGACACATGTGAACTTGTGTAGCATTCCAACAGTATGACTCTTTTTTTCGTGGGTATTTTTGGAAACCACAGTTCCATTTAAATGTTGGTACTAAAAAATAAACAGACAGAAAATGATTTCCATCTGCTTTAAATGCGCGACGAGGTAAAAACAAAAGTAGCGAGAAACGTGTACATCATTAATAAATGGACAGAAGTGTGTTCCGTGTGCGACTGTGTTAGTGATTAAGCTGTAGACCTCTTTGCTGACACAGGGGGGTGCTACTGCACCCTGGCGTAGCTTTCTTACTCTTTACAGCATTGTCACAACATTCAAACGGATCAAGCCGTGTTCGTGGTATCTGCACGGACACTGTTTAAAGTTGAAAAATGATTACATCATACAAATATCCAAATTATCTTATATACAAAGTTCATACTTCCTAATCTTCTGTGACGAGTAAATGCACACTATCACACACGCACGCATACATACCGCGCAGTGCTTTGCAAGGGTCCTCAGGGAGAAGGGTTGAGAGATCAGCGGTCTTCGATCAAGTAATGGGAATCATTATATTCATCATATTCGGGATGGTGGGTGTGCACGCGCGTGTCCAAACGTCTACACGTTTTTTTCATTGTGCGTGTGTTTGTTTGAGATTAGAATATTATATTTGTGTTAAATACATTTGTCTGTACATAGAGAAATAACGCGTTTTCTATCAGTAAACATACATTTTACCCAGAATCCCAACCTAATTACAATGTCGTGCTCTTAACAGCTCTAAACAGCGCCAAGATTTACTACGAGATGGAAACAGCACACGATACGTATGTGTGCTTTGACTCGCATGCTAGAAATGTTACCTAGTGTGTGAACCAGTGGGGAGTTTAGTCTGGCAGGGAACACGAAGTGGTATGACAGCACTGTATCTGCTGTTACCAGGCTAACCTGCCTAGGTGAGACTCTGGCACCAGCCTGATAGAGCGGCCGGAGGGGAGACTGCCGCGTGGCCGCGCAGCGCATACACAGTGAAAAACACCCCTCTCCACAGAGTCGCCACAGCAGCGCGCGCACAAACACTGACACACACCTCTCTCTACAGAATCACCACAGCAGCGAAACACACACACACACTGACCCACACCTCTCTCTACAGAGTCACCACAACAGCGCGCGCACGCACACACACACACACACACTGACACACTCCTCTCTCTACAGAGTCACCACAGCAGCGCACACACACACACCTCTCTACAGAGTCACCACAGCAGCGCACACACACACTAACACACACCTCTCTCTACAGGCCAGAGACGCCAGACAGGCAGGCATGCCGGGCCGTGCCCCCCTAGAGGAGATATCATCTGCTGTTTCAGCCCGCCACGGAGGAGTGGAGACGAGGAGTCACTCACAAACACACGCGCGTGCGCTCCTGCACACATACACACACACACAGTCAGTCAACCGCTTTTGACGAGAAGTAGCCCATGCAGTTCGTTGAAATGAAGATAAAATTCGCGCGGAAATTATGAAGAGCGTGAGTGTTGCCCCGAGCCAAGTAAATTCGTTTTTTCAAGGACAAAAAAGATATCAATTTAAGACTTTCTTAACTGATTTTCTTTTAGTCATTCAAAACATACGTTTGCAAGAGAAGATCCCATGTACACTAATTGAACACATGTCTACGTGGTACTCAACAACATTGTGGAGCAGAGATACAACCACCATAAAAGGATTTACACCCAAATGCTTATTAAATTACAACTAAAATCTTTAAACAAAAACTTTTTCTCTTGGATTTTTCACTTAAGAACATTTTAATTTTGGTTTGACAGTGAAAAGTAAGACAATGTTTCAGGTGATATTTTTGTTAGTTGAAAAAATAAAATATCCCTTTCCTTCACCATAATGTAAGAATGCAATGTAAAATATAGTGACATGATGAGAATAATCAATACCATTTAGGAGAATTCTATTAATTAAGTAAAAATACTACAGTACATTTCCTAATTGAGTAAATGTCATAGATTTGCTTGTATTTGAAGTAGACTTGATATAACCAATCTTGGTAATATCTTTTTTTAAGAACATGTCTTTTTGTCAATTATAATTCGAGATCATACTATGGAAACGTTATACCAAAATAAAGGCACATCATATTTATGACTGCACTTTCTCATCAAAATGACCCTAATTTATTAAAAGTGAGCATTCAGCATTGTGACCCCAGATATTTACAACAGAACATTTACTTCTGATTACCCAACAGTCCCGATTAACTGATACCTAGCATTAAAGGAATAAATCCTGCCATCATAAAGTAAACTCCCTTTAAATAATAATAATAATAATGATGATGCATTTAATTAATTTAATTGTGGAAAATAGTATAATGCTAGGGGAAAAGAAACGTCTTAAAATACATTTGACTTTATCTAAATATGACATTTCAAAGTACTCAAAGTATTTGTCAATATCCTCGTGATATTAAAAAGTATTTAACGGTATGCATGTTCTTGTTTAGGAACACTCTTGTAAGTATAATGGTTGAACATATCAGGTTTATATCCAACAGTCTCTGAGACTAAACAACAAACTTCCGTGTCAATTGGGGGACATGTGGCCGGACGGTGGCTAGCATTTATCTGCTGTGAGCTACTTATATTAGCATTATCACTGGGCTAGTGGGATGCAGAGCAGCAGTACCACAACAAACCCTGCCAGAGTTGTCATAATCCAGACCCTAAAACGGGGGGTTGTTTTACCATTGTTTGCTTTGGGAAATGTGGGAATGTACTGTGATGGGAGAAATCACTGGGCATACATGTTGCCTAACAGCATTACCGGACACTGCAACTGGTCTTGAGAAGTACATCCAGTCAAATTAACTGGAAACGTGTGATGAAAAGGCAGTTTCCAAAGGTCCTCCATTTTTGTCTCATGGGGTGGGGTTCAGGTGACAGTATTGCTGTAACTCCTTACTTATTTTCTTTATGAAGGGGCAAGGTAAAGACAGAAATTGGTTATAGAGTTTTAGATGGTTGGGAAAGCAGGTATATTTGTATTACAAAAACTGTCATCAAAACATTTTTCCAAGTTGACAACATTTCTGAATAAATTACATTAATGCACATCCTCAATCTTGTGGGACTTTATTGTGAGTAAACGTTAATGGTTCTGGAGCTTTCAGGGAATAATAGCATAAACTCATCAAAAATATCACTCCAATATAATAATATGTCAAAAGAGACTCATGGTTCCACAAACATTTATATCCAAACATTAGGTAGAATGTTTGTATTTGTGATCCTAAAAAATGTAGCAAAACCCTTAAAAGGTTGGGAAAGCTCTGATGTAAAGGATAATCTAATTTGGATAATCCTCAAATGAATTTATTGTTCATAATGTGGTATTATTCTGGAAATAAGTCAAGAGGTTTCACAGGGTCTAAATAAATCCTTGCTCAAGGAGGCCAGTGAGATAGGATCAAAAGTAAACAACTAAAATATTTCAGTATTGAACATGGATTATTTTTCCCCTGTCGATGTGGGGAGTTACTTTATGAGGTTGTTGCAAAGGTTAGATGAATTGCTTTATTGCATTTTTCTAACAAGACAAATCTTTCACACATTTAACATCAAGGACAATATTATTTAAACACCTATTGGTCTTTACTGACCACAAGGATTTGATAATCCCAGTGACTGTTATATATTATTTGGCACTGAACCAAAACTGAGGTTAAAGACAAAAGCAATGTCAGCTACCTGAATTAATGACAACCATCTTGAAAAAATATAACTAGAATTATCCCAGTGTTGTCCTATGAAATAGTCACAAACCCGTATCTTGGAGTAGAGGACTTAAACTAATAACCCCTAAACACTCGACCACAAAGACATCCTGACATTCATGGGACAACCAAAAGACTCATTTCTAGTTCAAAGAATATACACTTTTTTTGTCAAGCTCTTCATAAAACAAAACTCTGACATTTCTCTCTTTCTTCATCCTCCATTCCAGAGCTATTATGCCCTATTAGTGTCCAGGCTAAGAGATGCTGCGCTACTCATCGTCTTTGAAGAGCACATAATTACAGAAGAGGTTGGAGAAAATGGCTTGAAGCGTCTTTGGCAATATTGTCTGATGAAGACAAATTCTCCAAAGGTTGCCTTCACGCATCCTATACTGTCACGTGAGAGAGAAACCTTTTGAAAGTACAGGACGGTACTTTCTGTTAGAATTGCAACTGATCATTGGGATTTTCAAATGTTTATATGAAAAAGACTATATCCTAGTTTCTGTAAAAACATTCTGTAATTGTTTAATTAAAAATATATTTATATAATAATGGAAAAATAAAAATGAATAAACATATTTACAGCATTAAAAAGATCAGAAATGATTTAGAATATTTTATTTCATGACCAGGTAAGTCATTTGAAATAATAAAAAATGTAGGTTACTTTTACATTGTGACAGCAGAAATAATATATTCAAAGAGATAACCGTACATATTCTTATTAAAAACAGATGACCATTTGAACATGATATTAATTATGGGTCATTAAAATATTTTGGTCAATGAAAAACAACATAATTACTGTAAGTCCATTGTCTGTTTCTATTTTACCGCACAAACCAATGTGTTTGGAAATTCAAACAAAATTATTTTTACCATGGAAGAATTAAAAAAAGTATTGTGGTTTCCATGTTTTTTATTTGATCAATTTGGTGGTGATGAAGTGAATATAGTTGTTTCATTATTGCAGATGTTTTTTATACTTAGCGATATACAGAGTGCTACCCAGCCATCCAGGTTGCACAAATCTGTGCAGGTCCCAGAGAGGAACAGGGGCCCTTCGAGAAGAACAGGGGCCCCAGAGAGGAACAAGGCCCTTAGAGAAGAACAGGGGCCTCAGAGAGGAACAGGGGCCCCAGAGAGGAACAAGGGCCCCAGAGAAGAACAGGGGCCTCAGAGAAGAACAGGGGCCCTATAGAGGAACAGGGGCCCCAGAGAGGAACAGGGGCTTCAGAGAGGAACAGGGGCCCCAGAGAGGAACAAGGGCTTCAGAGAGGAAGATGGGCCACAGAGAAGAACAGGGGCCCCAGAGAGGAACAGGGGATGGCGGTGGGGCGTCTGCAGCACTGTGGGAATGTGTCGCACAGCCTAAGCCCCATTTCTTATGTATCCTGTTTTCCTTTCTCCATGTGTTTGGACACACAGCAGACAAACAGAGTTTAGGACCACACTGTGCTAGGAGCCAAAAGACTTAGACTACAAGTCATTAGGACTGGGTTCAAATTGAGAGAACTAAACCCCCATAATACGCCCAAATGCCAGGGCGTAGGTTAAGGCCCTGTAACAACACGTTTTGTAATAACATGACATTATGTAGCAGGGTTGACTTCGACCCAGGTCTATGGACAGGGATCTCCAGAAACACATCAAATGGATCCAGCTTATTCAAAAGGCAAAGTCAGAGTATTTTGTTATCAAATGCACCAAATAACAGCTTTGTTCTGAGCAATCAAATTCTTATGACATGCCCGTCATAAGAATTTAAGTATAAAATATGAAGCAAAAAAAGAAGAAAAATGTAAACTAACTGAACAAACCGAATATATACAGCTACTAGAATACTTACAGGGACCAAAGGGACCACATCGATCTGATTCTAAACTGGTGAGTGCCAGGGCTAAACTGGTGAGTGCCAGGGCTAAACTGGTGAGTGCCAAGGCTAAACTGGTGAGTGATATCCAAGTTGAATAGGCCCAAAATGATATCCAAGTTGAATAGGCCCAGAATGATATCCAAGTTGAATAGGCCCAGAATGATATCCAAGTTGAATAGGCCCAGAATGATATCCAAGTTGAATAGGCCCAGAATGATATCCAAGTTGAATAGGCCCAGAATGATATCCAAGTTGAATAGGCCCAGAATGATATCCAAGTTGAATAGGCCCAGAATGATATCC
>JACXGK010013712.1:0-12538 GCA_016801125.1 Novumbra hubbsi
CGAGCGGCGGGCTGTCGATGTGCCCCTGGGACGGAGGAGTGGGTGTGAGCTAGCCTTTAACTGTCAGAGAATCCATGCTCTCTCTTTCTCTCGCAGTCTGTCAAACACACACACACAGGCTTTTATGTTCATGCATATCGCCGACCACCAACCTAATCTTAACGAGGAACTTGATACAACCTTCAGTCTAACCGAATGCCTACCAGTAGCAGTAAGAAATGAAGACCAAGTGTGAAGGGTCAGAAGCATGGAGGGAGATTGCAACGCCCTCCCCTGGAGACCGACCGTAATATGGGTAGGACAAGAACGGACACCTGACAGCAATCACTAACCTTCACAGGTGTATCTACTTGCAGGCTCAGACTAAAAGGAGAAAAGGGGAGGAGACGCGAGGCAGGGAGGCTGGTTTGGGGTGACCAAGAGAGAGCCGGAGCCGTCATGACGATTGAGTGAATTTGATCTCAAACCCTATACACGTTCACACAAGATATGAGCAGTCTGGGTTTCAGTCCATATGGTGTTCATTTTCATACTATAGGTTTGATAAAATGTAATCACATTAAGGACATGAACGTTTGCGGTTATAACAAACCATGAGTAACAGTTTCTCTTTGGCCCTCACAAGATATCAGAATCCCAAAAACTTTGTTGCCAAGCACATTTACACATACAAGGATTTTTTTTGGTGCTATGGTGCATGACAGAAAAACACAGTAAGTAGTATGAGGTAATTAAAGTAAAAATGAAATGTGCAAACATTTACTTAATAAGTTTAAGTGCAATGTGCATGAAGGATTTCATGGATTCGTAGATGTGCATTATGTAGAAGTTAAGATAAGTTATGGGAGAGAGTGTCAAAGTCAGTGGGGGTCGTCTGGCCTTGTTGAGGAGGCCAGCTGCCGATGGGAAGAAGCTGTTTTTGTGGCGGGAGGTTTTGGTCCTAATGGACATTAGCCTCCTGCCAGATGGGAGTGGCTGAAACAGTTTCTGTCCAGGGTGGGAGAGATCACCTTCAGCCAATGCAGCCAATCACCTTCTCTGCAGATCGAATGGCTTGCTGCAGTCTGCTCTTGTCCTTGCCAGTGGCAGCAGCGTACCAGATGGTGATGGAGGAGGTTAGGATGGACTCAATGATGGCTGTGTAGAAGTGCACCATCATCTACCAGTATTTTCTGTTGGGGCTGTTGGTGCAACGCTGATTCATCGGATGGGGTTCAAGTTCGAGCGATAACATATTCACCTTATTTAAAAGCCAATTTGGTTTCAGTGAGGATCATACTAACAACACTAGTAGAAACATATAGCCATTTAAAAGAAAAAAATTACGATTATTTTGTTGCATTATTGTATAAGCATCTGATAGTGGCTAAAGGTTTAGGACTGTTGCATAAGCCACAACCGCATCAGCCACAACCGCCCAAACACCTTCTTGTTTGTTTTTCCATCTCATTTCCTACTTAGATGTATGCATATACAGTATCTAACCAAAGTGAGTACACCCTTCACATTTTTTGTAATATTTGATTATATCTTTTCATGTGACAACACTGAAGACATGTCACTTTGCTACAATGTAAAGTAGTGAGTGTACAGCTTGTATAACAGTGTAAATTTGCGGTCCCCTCACAATAACTCAACACACAGACATTGATGTCTAAACCGCTGGCAACATAAGTGAGTACACCCCTAAGTGAAAATGTCTGAATTGGGCCCAATTAGCCATTTTCAGTTGTGTGACTCATTAGTGTTACAAGGTCTCAGGTGTAAATGGGGAGCATTAAGAAGATTGCCAAGACCCTGAAACTGAGCTGCAACACCGTGGCCAGGACCATACAGCGGTATAACAGGACAGGGTCCACTCAGAACAGACCTCATCATGGTCAACCAAAGATGTTGAGTGCACATGCTCAGCATCATATCCAGAGGTTGGCTTTGGGAAACAGATATATGAGAGCTGCCAGCATTGCTGTAGAGGTTAAAGGGGTGGGGGGTCACCCTGTCAGTGCTCAGACCATACGCCGCACACTGCATCAAATCTGTCTGCATGGCTGTTGTCCCAGAAGGAAGCCGCCTCTTAAGATGATGCACAACAAAGCCCGAAACAGTTTGCCGAAGACAAGCAGACTAAGGACATGGATTACTGGAACCATGTCCTGTGGTCTGATGAGACCAATATCAACTTATTTGGTTCAGATGGTGTAAAGCGTGTGGCGGCCACCCGGTGAGGAGTACAGAGACATGTGTGTCTTGCCTACAGTCAAGTGTGGTGGTGGGAGTGTCAAGGTTTGGGGCTGCATGAGTGCTGCCGGCACTGGGGAGCTACAGTTCATTGAGAGAACCCTTGCACCACGCACACGCATACAGCCCCATGCCCTTATTTAGCTGGCCTGATGCAGGCTGAAGCCTCCTAATGAGCCCTTTCAGAAATCCGGGTCTTCAAGAACGGTCTGAATCCATCTCTGAGTTAGCGTTTTCCAAACCAACGGTCGCGACCCCATGTGCCGTATTTTAAAGTGATGTCCGGATAGGAAGTTCTAGGCTCTAGGTTAATTCGAGAGGACTTCAGTAGGCATGAAATGTGTTTTTACATTTATTTGCGCGTCTTCCGTTCCCTTCAGAAACCCTCAAATACGGAGGAGACAGGACAAGGCAGTACATTTAAGAAAATAAATAGTAGTAGCGAATTGCATTGTATCCAAAAATGCTGTCCAGAAAAAGTAGAGTCATAAGTCATCTAGAACAAACAAAGAGGATGAGAGAGTAATTTGAACACGCACACACAGGTTAACATGAGTGACAGCTTCATGGTGGGAGTGTGCAGAGGAGCGTTAGTTACACCCAGGACTCTTCAGTATTGACTGGGAAAGGGCCTGTGGACACTCCTTTAAATTACTCTCAAGACTGAGTATAAATCCACCTTGATTTAACAGTTCTGTCCTAAATTGATATCGACAACAATTTCAAAATTATCCAATGGCAATGACCAAAAGTGTCACCGCCCTCTGCTGGCTTGGTAATGTAAATGCGACCACTGTACCAGTTGTTCAGGTAATAGACATTTGGGCTCTATGTTTTCTGTTCCGGCTGCTAGCGGAGACGGACAACTCTCAAAGAGTGTTGGACAACGATTCAGCTCAGCCGTTGAAGCTACGTGAAAGACAACACTTCTTTGAAGAAGTTTACCAGCACGATATGGAATTCCTCCTGTCTTCAGCCCACCTGCAGATTGACTGCAGGAAACGTGAGAGATGCTCAACAACATTCACACGCCATGTTTTCAAGAAAAAAACATTTCTTAGTTGTTTAAGAACCTCCCTACCTGAACAGCTTAATATAAACCTAACCAAATAAGTCTACAACAGTAATTGGCAAAGTCTGGACTTTTCACCTTGTTTCATAATTAAATGCAATATCAGGACATTTTAATGAAATGTGGTCCTGAAGAGCTTGGGAATCTAATAAACACACACAAAACACACACACAAACGCATTACAGTCAAATAAGCAGCATGGTGACTCTGGATGTCCTGTGTTGTCTGTACAGCTCCAATGAGCAGTATCTCCTCCATGGAGGTGAATGTAGACATGCTGGAGCAAATGGATCTCATGGACATCTCTGACCAAGAAGCACTGGATGTGTTCCTAAACTCTGGAGCCGATGACAGCCCATTGGACTCCCCTTTACCAGGTGAGGTCTTATGTTGCCCCTTTGAACTTTTTCTTATGACTCCTTACCAGTTTGGTTTAAAGGCACTGGTTCATAATAATGGGTCATTCTGGAGAAATGTTTTTTCTGGAGTGAAACACAAACACTGTATGTTCTGAATTGAAAATACATTATTTGGAGGGTTTCATGAACCCCTTTTTGAAGTTAGTATATCCATCTAGGAAAATGACATACATTTTCCTTACATTTCCAATGCAATTGTTCTCCAAAAAACCCCAATGTCGCTCTAAATCATCTCAATTATTAAATAATTAAAAAACAGGTTTATGAACTATTATTTTGTGACCAGACCTTTAAATCAAATGCAGAGCCAGATTTAAAACTAGGTATCTATATCTGAACCATCCAGTTCAGACTGTAACGTTGGCGATGTGTGAGTCAAAGAAGCAGACGCGAGGATTCCACCAATACTGTCTTCGTAATTGTATTGAAAGAACATATAGACTCAGATAATCATTCAAGTAGTAATGAAACAATAAACGGTTCCTTCTCTAAGGAACAAGACTGACAATGCATACTCCTAGCAACACAGGCAGTACCACAAACGTGTCTAACCCAGGCTAAACCCAACATCAACAAACAATAACCAACAAACACCCCTAGTGCCCCAGCTGCATATAAGGTGCTCCTAATTACAAAGGACTTTCAGGTGCGGCAGTGCTCCTTCGTGGCTGCTTGGGAAGCCGACCCTCTACGGCTCCCTCCGTCGCTCCTGCGATGCCGAGCCTGAACAGCAGGGGGAGCTTCCACCCTCATTGTCACACAGACCATATATTTGTTTAATCATATATTGCAGAATGTGTGTACAGCTTTTTAAATGCAAAATATTTGCAATAGATTCTACTCCTCTGGAGTAACTAACTGCCATCACATCATTGTGTGTATGGTGCTACCAACAATAACATATAATATTATCTATAGCTATCCCCATAGGTTATGAGCAAGGTTCACAGTACCAAGCCCGCCCCAAAAGAATCAGAACCAATCAAGTGGAGGCAGCGTTGGTGGGTGGGTGTGCACCAGCATTCTAGTAAGACCATCAGCATATCAGACTTAGTGAGTAACCTAAGGACAATATCTTATTTGAACTCCACACTGAACCCAGTAGCAAACCAGATATGACCAGGATTTTGAGTCAGTGGTTGTAGAAGTTGTGCTAGCGAGTCAAAACAGGTCCAACATATCATAAACTTCAATTACAAACTTTCAAGTTATGACAATAGTTCAAGATTACAGAACATGTAAACCACATATTACATATCCAACCCAAAATAATAGTTTTGTATACTGCTTTGGATTAACAAAGTAATATTGGATTCTACTCTTAATTGTTTTTTTTTTGTTATGCACAAATGTCCCCAGGTCATTAAAGTAGAATTGCTAGTGGCTGAAATACTACTCTCAACCAGACACACTTTTCCAAAGAAACCTGTAATTGCAGGGAGCTGTGCTTAATTATCCACTCGTAATCATTGAACAATGTAATAAATCAAGCAAGAAAGGTTACTAAGACAAAGACAAGAGTGGCTCAGTTATAAATGAGCCAGCCCATAAATGCATGCAAAATGGACAGGTTCATACATAAACTGCAGATTAACTAGTTATAGTAGTTTTGTTGATTTATGGGGTCATTAAAGAAGATTAGGGTAACAGACTGTCACGTCCATGGTGTTAGGCGAAACCAAATGCAGACATTTTAAATGAAAGGTGAAATTAATCCAAAAAACTCAAAACAAACACTACACAAACTGTAAACGCAAAATGAAAGGTGCTGAATTAAACAGCAAAAACATATAAGCAACTTACAAAGAAACGTGCAGAGTATCCACAGTGAATTGGCGGTGGCTCGGCCGGGGGAGGAAGTGGCGGCGGCGGCTCGTCCGGAGGAGGCAGCGGCGGCGGCCCATGGGGCAGGCAACTGGGAACTGGCCCGTGGGGCAGGAGCCGGAACGAAGGCGCGTCTCGGGGCTGGTGCCGGGCCCAAGGATTATGAAAAATGTTGGTGTATTGTATTAGAATACTAGTAATAACGGTTAATCCTCCCTTCAAGAATGATGGTATTACAACTAAAAGTGAATAAGGACAGTTTAAAACCACCACTTGGACACATGGACATCTTATGCTGTAGGATGAAGGAAGACATGAGTAAGAGATGAGTAATAGAAGTGGAAACAGGGAATTCAAATGCAATAAATGCCTAATTATATTTAGCCTCACATGTTTTCAGTAAGTGCCTGTACAGTCAATAGGAGTGTGGCCGGTTACAGATGATTCTGTGACTGGTGTAGCAGGTACTCGTTCTTGGAAAACAGGGTAAACTGGATAAATTATTATTTAGAAAAATATAATAATTATCTTAATTACTCATCTTAGTGCTTATAAACTTTTTCCTTTTTATCTTTTAATTAGACTGCGAAGTCTTCTTAGAGCCAAGTTCATGCATGAGCACAGAGGTTAGAAAGATTGGTATTTACTCTCAAATAGATCCACACTGATCTATTTAGATGCAATCAGACGTTATCAGTCAAAATTAAATTAAAAGTCGCTCTAAATCATCTCAATTATTAAATAATAAAAAAAACGGTTTATGAACTATTATTTAGTGACCAGACCTTTAAATCAAATGCAGAGCCAGAGTTATGAAACTTATTAAAAATGTTTAATAGTATTCTTTTCAAATAGGCTGATTTTTAAATGAGTATAGTCAACCACCACCAATTGCAGCCCCATCTTCAACAGCTCAAATGCCAACATTCTGGTTTTGAGGACCAGTCATGCACCCGTCACCAACCGCCACTGTTGGCATATTTTCTGCATTATGTATTATCTGGCAATTGCATTACTGGAAGTTTGTTGGGTTCAAACCCCCGAAGGCACATAGATGTGGAACTAGGAAAAGCATTAGTTTTTTATCATTTTATTATGTCAAGAAAATGACAGTAAAATACAAAAACAGAAATTGTTA
This sequence comes from Novumbra hubbsi, assembly GCA_016801125.1. NCBI lineage: Eukaryota > Metazoa > Chordata > Actinopteri > Esociformes > Umbridae > Novumbra > Novumbra hubbsi. Next base: position 6,693 of record JACXGK010013712.1, read on the forward strand.
CTCGGATTTTACAAGAAAAAGAACAGCATTTCCCTTATTCTTGGCCCACATTCAGACTCACAATATATTTTTTTCTTTTCTGTCTCGCTCCATCCCTGAGCGAGACAGTTAAGCCCAAATGCAGGTTGTTAATGTTTTCTTACAGTACAAGTACAGTACAATGAAATGCAATATGAATCCAACCAGAAGTGCAAAAAAGAGCAGTGCAAATGGCATAGTTTGGCAATATAACAATGTACAAAGTGCAGATGTGCAGTTGGCAGTACAAACGAAATGCACTCAGAATCAGAATCAGGAAAACTTTATTGCCAAGTACATTTGCACATACAAGGAATTTTCTTTGGTGCTATGGTGCATGACAACAAAAACAATAAGTGGTATAGAATTAAAGTAAATATAAAATGTGCAAACATTTACTTAATAAGTTAAAGTGCAATGTGCATGAAGGGAGTCCAGAGAAGTGCATTAATGTAATGCATTATATAGAAGTTAAGTTATGGGGCCGAGAGTGTCAATGTCAGTGGGTGTCGTCAGGCCTTGTTGAGGAGGCAAGCTGCCGATGGGAAGAAGCTGTTTTTGTGGCAGGAGGTGTTGGTCCTAATGGACCTTAGCCTCCTGCCAGATGGGAGTGGCTGAAACGGGAGTGGCTGTGTCCAGGGTTTGAGGGATCAGCCACAAACTTTCCAGCGTGTCTCAGGGTCCTGGTGGTGTACAGGTCCTCGAGGGATGGCAGATTGCAGCCAATAACCTTCTCTGCAGATTGAATGGCTCGCTGCAGTCTGCTCCTGTCCATGGCAGTGGCAGCAGTGTACCAGATGGTGATGGAGGAGGTGAGAAGGGACTCCCTGATGGCTGTGTAGAAGTGCACCATCATTGTCATTGGCAGGTTGAACTTCTTCTGCTGCCGCAGGAAGAACATCCTCTGCTGTGCTTTTTTGGTAATGGATGTGATGTTTTGCTCCCACTTGAGGTCCTGGGTGATCATGATGCCCAGGAAGCGGAAGGACTCTGCCATAGTGACTGGGGAGTCACACAGGGTGTTGGGGGTGGGTGGGGCTGGGTTCTTCCTAAAATCCACAACTATCTCCACTGTCTTCAGAGCGTTGAGCTCCAAATTGTTCTGTCTGCACCAGTTCACCAGGTGGTCAATCTTCCACCTGTAGGCGGTCTCATCCCCACCAGAGACGAGCCCAATGAGAGTGGTTTCATCCGCAAACTTCAGGAGTTTGACGGATTGATGGCTGGAGGTGCAGCAGTTGGTGTACAGGGAGAAGAGCAGAGGGTAAAGGACGCAGCCTTGAGGGGATCCAGTGCTGATGGTCCAGGGATCATAGACAGGTTTCCCCAGCTCCACCGCTGCCTCCTGTCAGATAGGAAGTCAGTGATCCACCTGCAGGTGGATTCCGGCACTTGCAGCTGGGAGAGCTTGTCCTGCATCAGCGCTGGAATTTTAAGGTGAGACAGCACAAGGCGCCCAAATGACTTCATGACCACAGAGGTCAGGGAGACAGGTCTGTAGTCGTTAAGTCCTGTGACCCTTGGTTTCTTGGGGATGGGAATGATGGTGGAGGTCTTGAAGCAGGCTGGCACATGGCATGTCTCCAGTGAGGTGTTAAAGATGTCTGTGAACACCGAAGACAGCTGATCAGCACAATGCTTCAAAGTGGATGGAGAGACAGAGTCTGGCCCAGCTGCTTTGCGGGGGCTCTGTCTCTTAAACAATCTGTTAACGTCCCTCTCCAGGACAGAAAGAGTCGTCGTTGTAATAGGAGGGGAGGGGGCCTCTGGGATGGGCAGTTTGGGACTGCCCCATGCTCCTGCTGAGATGGGCTGGGGCTGGGGGATGGCGGTACTGGGGATGGTGCCAGAGCTGTCCCATTGTCTTTCAAAACGACAGTAGAACTCGTTCAGGTTGTTGGCCAGGCGAGAGTCGTTGATGGAATGGGGGGCTTTAGGCTTGTAGTTGGTGATCTGTCTAAGGCCCCTCCAGACAGAAGCAGAGTCGTTGGCTGAGCATTGTTTTTGTAATCTCTCAGGGAGCTGGGCACCAATGATGGTTTTCACCACCCGCTGCAGGGACTTCCGGTTGGCCGCAGAGAACACGTTGTACCAAACTGTGGCACAGCTAGTCAGGGTGCTCTCGACTGTGCAGCAGTACAAGTTTACCAGGATGTTTGTAGATAGGTGGGCTTTCTTTATCTTTCTTAAAGTACAGGTGCTGTTGCACCTTTTTTACCAGGCTTGAGGTGTTGAAGGACCAGGAGAGGTCCTCAGAGATGTGGACACCCAGGAATTTGAAGCTGGCCACACGTTTCACCGTAGTCCCCTCAATGAGGACGCAGCCTTTAGACTTCCGGTGATCCACAATCAGTTTTTTGGTCTTCTTGGTGTTGAGGGCCAGGTTGTTTTCTGCACACCAAGCCACAAGGTACTTGACCTCCTCTCTGTAGGCTGACTCATCGTTGTCGCTGATCTGACCAAACACGGTGGTATCGTCCGCAAACTTGACGATGGTGTTGGAGCTGTGCAGAGGGACACAGTCATGGGTGAAGAGAGAGTACAGGAGTGGGCTAAGCACACAGCCCTGCGGGACACCAGTGTTCAGAGTCAGGGTGGAGGAAGTGAGGTTGTCTAACCTGACAGACTGGGGTCTGTTGGTAAGAAAGTCCAGAGTCCAGTTGCAGAGAGAGGGGCTGATCCCAAGTTCGTGGAGTTTGGTAACTAGTCTAGAGGGGGTGACCGTGTTGAACGCCGAGCTGAAGTAAATGAACAGCATCCTTACATATGAGTTGGTTTTGTCCAGATGGGTCAGGGCAGAGTGCAGAGTAGTGGAGATGGCGTCCTCAGTAGACCTATTAGGGCGATAGGCATACTGTTGAGGGTACAAATTAGGAGAGACGCAGGCCTTAAAATAAGCCAAGACCTGTATTTTGAAGCACTTCATGATCATGAGGGTGAGTGAAACAGGTCGCAAGTCATTTAGGCTTGACGCAGTCGACTCCTTCGGCATTGGCACAATGGTTGTGGTCTTAAAGCACTTGGGGACAACCGCTTGGGACAGTGACAGGTTGAAGACCATGAAGACCCCAGCCTGCTGCCCTGAACATGATCTAAGCACATGCCCAGGAACACCATCAGGACCAGCTGCCTTGTGTGCGTTCATCCTGCAAAGTGCAGAAGACACCTCCGCGGTGGGCAGACTGAGGAGGACGACGTCTGGGTTGAGCTTCAATTTTGTGGCTGGGTCTTTGTTGTCCCTGTTGAAGCGGGCATAGAAGGTGTTCAGCTAGTTCGTGAGGGAGACATTAGTGGCTGAGAGGGTAGGGTGTTTAGGTCAGTAGTCAGAGATGGCTTGAATGCCCTGCCACATGCATCGAGGGTCAGAGTTGTAATGGAAATGTTCCTCAATCCTCTGTTTGTGGGCGTTTTTGACCATCTTGATGCCCCTTTTCAGGTTAGCCCTGGATGTGTTGTTTGCCTGGATCTCCGGATCTGAAAGCAGCATCGCCTGCCTTCAGCAGCAGTCTGACCTCTTTGTTCATCCAAGGCATCTGGTTGGGGAAGGTCTTTATTGGTTTATAGGTGGTGACATTGTTGGTGCAGGTGTTGATGAATTCCAGGACAGATGATGCATATGTATCAATGTCAATGTGGGAGTCTGTGGTAGTCTGAGTGGCAAACAAACTCCAGTCTGTGTGTTGAAACTGGTGCTGTAGTGTTGAGTCCGACCCCTCAGGCCACACTTTGACTGTCCTCACTGTAGGTTTCACACGCTTGATGATGGGTAAATACCTGGGAAGCATGAGCAGTGAAAGGTGATCAGACTGACACAGGTGGGGGAGGAGGGTGGCTTTGTAAGCCTCCGGAATGTCGGTGTACACGTGGTCTAGTGTATTGTCTCCTCTTGTGGGGCAGGAGACATTTTGATAGAGTTTGGGGTAAACTGTTTTCAAGCTGCATTGGTTGAAATCCCCAGTAACAATTATAGCGGCATCTGGATGTGACTTTGTTGTTTGCTAATTGCAGCCTGCAGTTCTTTCATCGCTTAGCATTAGCATCAGGTGGAATGTAGGCTGCGGTAACAACAATGGACGTAAATTCCCGAGGCAGGTAAAAGGGTCTGCAGTTAATCATAAATCAAGATATTCCAGATTGGTAGAACAGTGCCATCCGATGACGTTAGCGTTGGAACACCACATTTTGTTCTTGTAGATGCACAGACCACCTCCTTTGGTCTTACCTTTGAGTCTACTGCCGTTCTATCAGCACAGAAAACACAGAGGTCCTCAAGGCTGATGGCATTATCCGGAGTGCTATTATTAAGCCACGTCAAAATGTTACTCTCTACACTGTCTGCTTTTTTCGCCCAACCCAGAGATTGACGATGATGAAGAAGACGATGATGAGGAAGACGAGAGCAAAGAGGTGGTTTACAGGGAACGTGTGCCAAGTAGTCCACATATCGTATGTGATCGGTCCAAATCTTGTATGTCAACTTCTTCTGGTTCGATTGAGGCCAGCCGAGGTGGGACCGAGACCCCTGTGGTCCAATCAGATGATGAGGAGGTTCATGCTGACTGTTTGCAACTGACAACTGTGCTTCGAACGAACAATGAAGACACAGAGGAAGAAGTGGAAGAGGCGAGGGGACTGTCTGCTCCGTCATCATAGAGACACAAGGTGTCAAGGTTGCTATACTAGTTTTTGCTTCAGCACATTCTAGTCATTGAGCTTCCAAGATTAGGTTCACCATACATATCATCAGCGATGGGAAGTCTAAGTATAAGAAAAACAAGAAAGATTGGTTTCAAAATGCCATACACCAAAATTGAATGGTAATGCTTTGAATTTGCAGTGGATCCGCACATACATTTCTTGTCTGCTTACTTTTTGTATACATTTTTCAACACTTCAATAATAGGAAATACTTTTTTTGTTGCTTTTACAGTAATAAGTAACCGTATATAGATTATACTATCTCAGTAATGTCCCTAAATCTGCCTATTATACACAAAATATAATTGTTAGAAGAAGGTATTAAGTCTGATGTACTGTGGGATGACAAAAAGAGTACTTAAATTGATTAAATACTATATTTAAACCTACCTATTCATTGTATAATCTATTTAAACACCTCATATACTAGAACAGACATTTTATTCATAATTCTCTGAATTAATGGAATCAATTGCCGTACTCTCAAGAATTGTCTTAAGTGTTCAAAAAAAGTTAAGGGAACTCGTAATCATCACAGTATAAAACTTAGTCATTGAAACTTCAGATATATCAGTCCAGCTCCTCCAGCTCCTCCAGTATGGCACACCCATGCAAGAAGGTTTGCTGTGTTTCCCAGTACAGTCTCAAGAGCATGGAGGAGATACCAGGAGACGGGACGTTACACAAGGGGAGCTGGCTGGTGCCCACGTTTCAGACCAACAGAAATAGACCCCATGGGGGTGGAATGTGGGCCCGACATCGGCTACAGGGACCTGTGCTCACAGCCAAGCACCGTGCAGCTCCACTAGCTTTCGCCAGAGAACACCACAATGATGTTGCAGTGGGCCCTGGGTTCCTCCTTGTGCAGGACAATGCCTGGCCTCAAGTGTGTAGGCAGTTCATGGAATACGAAGGCATTGATTCCATTGACTGGCTGTCATGTCCTGGATGCGGGCCCCTAGCCATCTCTGTGCTTTGGGGCTCCCATTCAGGGCATGGCACATGGAGAGGCCTCTAGCCATCTCTATGCCGTTGTGGGCTCCCCAGTCAGAGCAGCTGCAATCAGTTGACTCTGATTGGGGAGCCTACTTAGGTTAGTTTTACAGCCACACCCGGTGTGGTTTATTGTT
>JACXGK010013713.1:0-12536 GCA_016801125.1 Novumbra hubbsi
CGGGGAGAAACACTGGGCAGGAAATAGACAACGATGGGCAGGCAAGCAAAACGGCATACCAAAAAAACTAGGGCGAGACTGAGTATAACGGGGAGCTAATGCTAATAAAACGTGGAGAACAAGAATACACGTACCTAGAGAAAGAGTGAGCCTAATCACAACCAAGAAAGGTCCTGAACTGGCAAGGCAGTGTAGTGAAGGCTGAGACTAAATGGAGTGGTGCTGATGAGGGAATAGGAGCCAGGTGTGTACCACACACACGGCATCCATTACACATACGCAAACACATGTAGACATATATAGTGTGTGTGTGTGTGTGTGTGTGTATATATATATATAGATAGATAGATAGAAGCATCCATACACATATCTTGTACATCTATACTTATCTAAATACACATAACTATATCAAATGTTGTCTTATATACAGCACCATACACCTGATGCCATGGAAGTGGAACATCAGAAATATCCTCCCAGATGTTTAGAATTTTATAAGGTTTTGCAGTTGGAACAGATACATTTTACGTGTCACGGTTGCAGTGTGGAGTAGAACCAAATGCAGAAATGTTTAAATGAAAGAGTGAATTTAATCCAATAACACGAAAACAAACTACACGGACTGTACACGTAAATGAAAGGACCTAACCAACATCAAACGAAGTACAAAGAAACTGAAATAAACAAAGGACAAACCGTGAGCGTTGTGAAACACAAACAATCAACCACACCTAAAGTGTGGCTGATGCCTAGCCTAAGTAGGCTCCCCAATCAGAGTCAACTGAACACAGCTGCTCTGACTGGGGAGCACACAGCGGCATAGAGAGGGCTAGAGGCCTCTCTAACTGACATGCCCTGACTGCGAGCCCCAAAACATAGAGTAGGCTAGGGGCTCCCATTCAGGACATGACATTACGGTTGATATTGATCCCTTTTAGCTATGCATGGTTTTTAATTGATGGTCGTCCAGGTAGTTCCTTGCTTTCAAGACCAATTAGTTTTCTTTTCCATTTTGTTGGCAAGGCTGCAACAACTTCATTGTATTCCTGAAGTGAACAAATCTTTCTAGGTATTTGTAATAGTTGAGTGTACGAGAATATTTTCCCCTCTTTAGTAGTCATATCTTTAACAAACATGATACCTTGGGCATACCTTCTCTTATGAATATTGATTTACTTTCTATTAATATATTTGAGTTAAGACATATTATTTGCTGTATTATTTGTTCGCGTTCTTCTGGTGGGTGGAATTGAAATTGTAGCCAACTTTGCATTGATTCGTTTAGGAATGTTGATATTTTAAACAAGGTACCATTGTTAATCAATTTAAAATGACAAACTTTAATCTTTAACTTGGCAAATAGTCAATTTTCAAACATGGGATAAGCCTCTCTTAACTATTTGCTAGAAAACTAGTTTGGATTTAAGTACAATTTTGGTATAATAGAGGCTTTAAGAGAATGATTCAAAGCCCTGATATTTAATAGTTTGACACCGCCCCTCTTGTAGTCGTTATATAGATAGGCTTAAAATTCCAGATAAGTCAAATATTTTTTTTCAAAGGCTTTGAAGAATGATTCTTCTGGTGTAGATTGTGCCATGAATAGATATGTGAATTGTGAAATGACCAGTGAGTTAACTAGAGCTACTTTGCCATAGATTGAGATATGCATTCTTGTCCAAGGCTTCATTTTTTGATCAAGTCTATTACTTTTCCTATCAAAATTATTAGATGTGAGATCTGTTAATATTCTCAGTATGTGTATTCCCCGGACATCTACTTCCCTATCAGCCCAGGCAATAGGAAGTTTACAAGGTAGTTTAATTGTACACTTTTCACAATTGGGTTTTAATCCAGATCGTTTTGAAAAGTGATCCAAATCACTGATAAGACATCTCAGAGATTCCATGCTTAGAGATAAGACTAAAACTTAAATCTTCTGTGTACATGAATAACTTAGTTCTTAACTCCTGGATTTCTAATCCCTTAATGTTATTATTTGTTCTGATTTTGCTAGCTATTTATTCAATGGCTATAATTAATAAATAAGGGGATAATGGAAATCCTTGCTTTACACCACTAAACAGTCTAAAACTATTGGACATAGATCAGTTATTTATATTTATACATTTTGGGTTACTATACACCACTCTCATCCACTGTATAATAGATTCACCAAAGTTATAATGGCGCAAACATATATTTATATATATATATGAAATCTAGTCTCACTTTATCAAAAGCCTTTTCAAAATCAGCAATAAATTACAGGCCTGGTGTATTTGAATATTCATATTGTTCTATTAATTCCATTATTTGACGTATGTTGTCGCCAATATACCGGTCATGGATAAAACCTGTTTGGTTGGGATGTATAATTTTATTTATTACTTTTTTCATTCTAAGAGCTATACATGTTGCTAAGATCTTGGCATAAGTTCCATACTCTTGTTAATGAACACAACGCCGAGAAATGGTACTTAGCTGTCTTGTGCTATATAAGCTACCATATAGCAAACACCTGGTATTTACTATTGAGGGGCCCAGACAACCTGATAAGTGTGTATGATGCCAAGAATTCAAGATGGGGTGAGACCAATGTTATTTGAAAACATCCAGTGAGTGGAGGGGATGTGCCATTAACCATTTCATTAAGTGTTTCATTAAGGGGGGCGATAAATAGTAACCCCAGGAGGAAGGGCCGCCTATAGCTTGTCATAAGTAGGAGGGTCTGTTGAATGGGACACGACAGGATATGGTATAAATGTTTGTGTTGGAAAGTTGTACGTTGGTCTTTTCTGCAGAAACCTCCCAGCTTTATGATGACGTTCATTAAAGTCTATTTGATTCCACAACCTCTGAAGTTCTTGCATCTTTTTGACTCGGGAACCAAAGTATTTTCCATGACAGCCCATAACCATTTGGTGATTAATAATCAAGTAGCATAACTTGTGCTGGTCTTGGTGACATTTCAAATACCCACAGTCCTTCTGGAATAACCTATGTGAATTAGAACCTAATTTCATAATCGCATCTCCATTCCAGATCAACAGGTTGAGTGGGATGTCAGGATTACCCACAGTCCTTCTGGACTAATCTCTGTGAATTTGAACTGAATTTCATAATCATATCTACTTTCCAGTTCATAGAACAAGATGTGTGGTATGTCATGATTACCCACAGTCCTTCTGGACTAATCTCTGTGAATTAGAACATAATTTCATAATCACATCTACATTTCAGATCATAAAACAGGATGTGTGGGATGTCAGGTTTGGTGTTGGATGGGGTTGAGGGGGGTTTGGAGAACAGTCTTGTCTAAATGTAAATAAGAGAGAGATTCCCAATAGTTCAGCAGTATTCTTGTATCTTCTCTGTTTCATTACTCCCCTTAGTCAGCTATAATGGATAACAGAGCCAGCAGTGTAATTACTCATTGTCTCTCCTCCACACTGTTTTCATTACTCCCCTTTGGGTCAATCTCAGGACATGGCAGTGTGAAGACATGGTGCCGTTGCATCTCTCTTTTTGGTTAGCCCCCTTAAAATATGTGGATGTAAACTTTTAAGCAGTCATTTGGCTGTACAGAATTGCAAAAATGATTATCTTAATTATGACAACTGTTTCAATGCATTGTTTGCATACAAATTATAATTACATTGTTTATTATTCTCATCTCACTTTTTATATTAGATAAAATACAGTTTTAATATAGCCATCAGGTTCAAAATATTTGTAATAATTTATTTCCTTTACATAGAAATGAACTCAGACCAAGATCTTTTTTTACAGCTAAGCCCTGCATTACAACACACACATACACCATGGAAATACAAGTTTAGAAAAGCATTCACAATAATAGAATGTTTTTTAGAAACATATAGACATTTGCATAAGTTCACTAAATGCTATTCAATAATTTGTGATTTTATAAGTGATTTTATAAGTTTCTACAGATGTCAGTTAGACAATATAGAAACAAACCAAACTGTTTGATGAAGCTAGCTTACTATCTGGTTTGTTTATGAATTTATTAGACCACTAGTTTCGTAGCAAATGTGTAATGAATTCGCATTGGAAATAGTGAGATGTACATTTTTATTACAAGTGTTTAGAAAACAAAATATATATTATTCAAAGTTACGTTTGTTAAAACAAAGTTTGTTAAAACAAAGTTAACTTGTAATTTTAATTTGTTCTTAGTTTTTGTGCTATATCCATTTGTTTGAAATGTGTGAGAAAATACATTGTTACAGCTTCGGCCAAGTCCGGGACAGTTTTTCTGTCTGTTTTTTCTGTTACGTCAAGTGTTGGCTCCAGGCCCTGGCACTCCTGTCCACATCTTCCATCCCTCCTGCTCAACTGGCACACCTGCGTTTCATTCACTTATCAGCGCCAAAGCATTTCAACCCTTACTTCCATCCACTCATTGCCTGTCTACTCCTCTGTCACCAACACCTGTATATGTTCGTCTCACCTGCCTAGTCACTATACCTTCCCAACTGAACATGTCCATTTTTGTTTTTCCATAATATAGTAGTCAGACTTACCTTTTCTGTGATGAGTTGCACGTTTGGTCCACCAGCCTTGACACACCTCACCATTCGTGTAAAACCCTTTATAGACTTTGAACATCCAGATAGGCGTATGAGATTGACTGGCCCATGGTCCTGAATAACGTGCCCATTTCAGACACTGCTTTGGATAGATGCCTTGGAATGAGTCAATCCCAATCATATGAAGCAGTTGTAAGGAGTCACTAAAAGAAAGTCACCAAGTAGGTGATACCTATACAATAACAATACTTATACAATAACCTATTTAGAATGTAAAATTATTATTCGGCAATCAGGTGTTCAGGGTTGGGCTGAGGTGGTAGTGGATGCCTATTTTCGCAATACAAGCATTTGGATCTTTTTTGCAGGTCTGCTGATTTGATGAGGTACTCAGGAGATCAGGTATTCTCAGCAGAGTGCCAGCTTGGAGAGGTAACAAAAAAGTCTCCATTGTCATCAGAGCCCTTCTCCACATCATACATGTTCTCAGTTGCCCCGGAAAACCCACACCTGTTTGAAAGTACAGTTCACAGTTAATTGACAATGTTCAAACATTAAAGCAAGTGATCATTTTTCCAGTTAAAGCTAAAATAGTCAGGGTACATTTAAATGGATATTAAAAGACAGGGATTTTGCAGTTTTAAATACTGTAAAATACTTTGTGAGAAGTCTATATGATTACATAATAGTGCTGCCTCTGATGGGTGCTACTCAGTAAATTGGCCAGATTTGTTGAGATCAGAGAAAATGTGTCCATATCCAAAGAATGTCAAGATGACATGTGTAGGTTGCCAGCTATCCATCAATTTTTACCATAAATTGCTGCAATTTTAACAATTCATGTTAAGTGCTGATGCTTGTTTTAGTAGCCAAGGCTAAATAATTTACAGACTAGTATTTGACCTGAGTAGCAGCCCTCACCGATAGCGTTAGCTTTCTATTTTCATCCTATGTTCAGTTTTGGTCACTTGTGCACAAAAAAAAAAAAGTGTTTCAGTTTTGTACTACTTTACATTACATTATTTCCACCATATCGTTAGATTATTATGTAATGTTATGGTGTAACTTGGTAAATGTATTATTATTTATGATTAACAATCACATTTTTTATTACTTGAAAACTAGTTGCTATGAATAATGGTGCCATCAGTTTTCATCTTATGAATCTCATTAAGGCAGTGTTGCTAATGCAAAGTAAGCATTTTATTACCAAGTAACTTAATTTGGACACAATTACGTGCCAATAGCAAACTGTTTTTTACAAAACAAACATCAAATTTGTATGTATTACTGCAGTATCTGGCTGATTTATGCATTCAAATGTTTATCCAACTCTTACAGAAAAAGTTTCATTTGGGTTTTTTTTTCTGAAATTATGGATTTTGATCATGATCGGAATGCTTCTGGTTGACCGAAATACACAAATGAGGGATCATTCTTTGCTGCAAAATGTCTTCTTTCAGCTGGAAAAAATGATCATCTAACTTTTACAGTTTTGCAGTAGTTACTAAAAACGTTGCGGTGAGTAATGTCCATTGACGCTCTCCTGCGTCTGTACCACTTTTTTACTTACATTATTTTAGTTTTTAAGCCAATTGGTTGCCACGCAGAGTCATCACATCTCCAGTCCATTGTAAAAACAAAGATTCCTAGATTAATAAATATCAAAATCTAAATATTTTTTGTTTTATAAACATACCTTTCTCTTGCTGATGGTTGTCCAAAATACAATGTTTTTCCCTTTACGCCCAATAATGTCTTGCAGCAGTGTTGTAGCGATTATATGCTTTTTAATCCTTAATTAAATGTTAGTTATGAAAGATAAAACATGATTTTAAGTAGCATCATCACAGTGATGTACATGTTCAACAAATTTGGTTAAGCAGTAGATGTTTACCTGTTTTTGTAGTTAACAAGTTATTAACCAAGTTGTTTAAATCAGCAACAAGGTGTACACCAATATTAAAATATGTTGTTGTGAGAAATGAAATAATTGACATGACAAGCAATATACGCAGTAGTATTAAGTAAAAATATAAAGCAAAAAAATAAAAGTTAGGGTTAGGATTTTAATAATGCATGTTGTTTACCCCAAAATAAGGGGACTTTGTCTTGAATGCAGAAATGGGGTTAGGGTTAGAAATTACTGGAGGCTTTATCTCTGTTCTTCCACCAGGTTCAAACAGAGCACTACACTAAGAAAGAAGTGTTTCACTATCAAAATAGGGAATTCATGTAAATGACAAAATAATTCATTTAAAATGTTATTACATTACCAAACATTTTTTGGAAAATATAAATGAAAACAATGAACATTTCTCTATTTAAACCATTTAAAAAATAAAAAAGATCTGCTATACACTAACCCAGAGTGGGTGTATACAACATAAAATATTTATGAAACAAATAACTTACAAAAGTTAAACTTAACTTGTAATAAATACCAATGAACTTATTATAAATAACTAATATCAACACAAAACCTGTCTATTTTACAAACGTTTGCTTTAAAAGTATTCTTTTCTTAGCAACAGTGCCAAAGTAAAACAAAGTGTTGATCATCATGGATAGACTAATACAGATAGTCTATTTAATATATAAATATTTAAATATAATAACTTGAGGCATGTTTGCTTTGCTCACTTAACACTGTTATGACCCCATAATGCGCCGTTTGGGGAAAATTTGCCCATGAGTCTACAGACAGGGACGTATTTACTGACACGTAACGGTCGCTAGATGGCGCTTCTTGTACGGATCCATTGTAAAGGCCGAAACTTTTGGGTGTCGGTTATCTTGTGTCAAAGTGTTTTGATTCAGTGTTGCTCCGTTTTCGAGGCAAGGGTGTAACGATTGCAGTAACTACAACGTGTCAAGACGCCGGTCTGACTTGGTTTTATACGATATAATATCGCGCTCAACATTACATTTTGAAAATATTGGTGGAATAATACAAATGTCGATTTATGGCCAATGTCCGTGTTACATTTTAAATTTCACAATAAAATCGACCTGCTCACAAAACCCAAATATCACTAAATAAAACAAGTGACATTTAAAAGAGCAAAGTAAGAACATAATTCTAAACCTCTTTCGTGTATTTTTTCAATTAGGTAAATACCAAGGATTCCGAAATGGTTACGTTAATAACTTTGCCGATACACTTCCTGTATTTTACAAATACTTTGACTTTCATGGACACTCTGACAGGCCTTTTTATGCAGTGTGATATGTACTATTGTCTCAAATGTGTTCTATATTCTGTAATGAGTTATACTGACTCTGGTGTTATGAAATATTCTTAAAGGCCCACAGGGTAATTCTTCACAACATGCCATTATTTACCTCTCTCGCAGCCTGAAATTAGCACAATCCAAACTCATGAATTAAAAGATGCATTCTGAGCAACAAACCATTCATTGCAAGCTAAAACTCAAAAAACATCTGCCTCTGACTTTTCATTCCTCTGTAGGTTACACCTCTGTTATTAAATGCCATCACCTGCATCTACCTTTGTCTTTCTTACCTCTCTGTTACACGTCTGTTATTAAAGACCATGAGAGGTGTAACGAAAAATTGATTTACAACTCATATCTGATTATCTTACATCACCACCAAAATGTCATCATAATTTAGTTATGAACATTCCATATATATTGAATTCAATACCGTAATTTACTTTCTACTGTTTCTAAAGCATTCAACAAATACTTCAATCTCTGACAGATGACTTGTTGTGTTGAATTCAGATGGTTCTGTCAAGCTTGACAGGTCATCACATAGCATCCAGACACCAGGAAAAGGATATCATCCTTACATCATGCTATGCTGGGGAATAGAAGAAAACAAAGGCAACATGTCCCATTTCTTCCAAAATGTTTTTTTACAGTGTAACCTGTCACTTAATAAAAATGTAGGGATTGAGTCCCAGATGGCCTTTCTCTTAGCAGAGGCAATTTCCTGCTGAAACTATTGGTTGTAAATATAGCTAATGTGCTGAGACTGCAGGCCTACAGCACAAATGCTGTTTAAAGCTGACATGAGTTATCACAGTGATTCTCTCCACAATCAAGATATGAAATCTTCAGACATAAGCTAGACTGGAATGATGAACAATTACCCTAGAGAGAACCTCCACAGTCAGGGACACACAACGTGCTATACCACGATGCATTAACTATACCACGATGCATTGCTATACCACGATGCATTGACTTAATTCAACACTACAACATGCTAGTGCACACAATAAATGCAAGAAACACAGCGGAAGTGGATTTGAGCCTTAACTTGAAATCCAGCGTAGAGGGGAAATACTTTGGGTGTCATTGGAGAACATGAGAAGGTTGAACACCAGGTGAACCGTTGCATTCTAAATTAGTTGCAGACACCTGGAGCCCAAACAATAGTTGTGCGACAGGTTTCCTAAAGCTCCAGTGAGTTTGTAGCAAATAACTTAGAGGAAAGTGACTGTGTCGTTGGACTTGAAAAGTGCAGAGTATGATATTTGAGACAGGACCAGGAGATAAAAGGGAGTAGGATTTTGGAAGTGGGAGAGACTATAGGATTGATGAGAACTATTGGGGTGAGTAAGCATGAGTAAGAGTGTTGTGGTGGCATAAGACATTGGAAGGGGCAGTCAGTGTAAAAATAGAGCAGAGAGAATATGCTGTAGTCAGACATGTGGTCAGACAATAGTGTGGCGGTTTTTGTGAAATCTATGTTTCTAAGGTCTAGGTGAATTTAGACTTCTTGAAAGCAGATTGATAGTTCCAAACACTGTCAGACAACTGGGTTTTCAGGGCTGAGAGAAGGTTGAAGACACTGTCGGACAAGGATGGGAAAGACTTTTCACAAATTTGACATACATTTTCTTTGATTTTTTAAACCCATGACAACAGATTGGTATGACAAAAAAAACAACTAAGTATCGTCCCCTCTTTTCTTCAAGTAAGAACAGAACCAGAACAAGTTAGAACTGTTTTTCCTTCAGCAACAGTGTTAAATATGTAGAACAACTTAACAGATCTCTCTTTGTTTTGGCAACAGTCTTAGTCACAGGCCACAACAATGCCAATAGAAAAGATGATGCTTCAAGATGCCGCTAGAAGGAAGTAGGATGCCAAAATGCTCACAATAATAGAAAGCAGCCAAGACGAGGACAAACCGCAGTGATTTACTGTCTCAAACACTTCCAAAACAAACCACACCTCTACTAGCCTGGCTGTCACGGTTTTGTAGTGGGGTGGAACCATACGCGGACATTGTATAAACAAAAGGTGATTTAATCCAATGAAACAGAACACATACAAACTAACACGAACTGTAAACGGAAAATGATAGGTATGCAACCAACATAAAACGAAGTACAAATTACGTGTAGAGTATTCACATGAATCTTGAATTAAATGAAAGACAAACCGTGAGCTGTTGTTGAGACACAAACAAACAATAAACCACACCGGGTGTGGTGAAAACTGAACCTAAGTAGGCTCCCCAATCAGAGTCAACTGAATGCAGCTGCTCTGACTGGGGAGCCCACAACGGCATAGAGAGGGCTAGAGGCCTCACTAACAGTCTTGCCCTGAAATGGCCAGGGGCTCGCAGCCAGGGCATGACACTGGCAGTGACTTAAAACATTAATTTCGAAAAACGGATGCTGATTACGTAGGACATATGTGGTACATATATTATGGATGCATCATGGAAATCCAGATTACGTAAATCGTCTGTCATGTGTGTAGTCATGAAATCATTGGACATATGTTTTACATATTCAGCATCCGGTGTCTGTTACAATACATGAAATGGATGCTGATTACGTAGGACATATGTGGTACATATATTATGGATGCATCTTGGACACCTGGATTACGTTATGCGTTTGTCTTGCACAGAGTTGGACATGCAAATTACTAATCACATGTGGACTTTAAGAATTTTGATCAAGTAAAAATATCTGTTGAAATTAATAAGAGCTAAGACAGTACTTATAATTATAACAAATGTATTAAACAAACAGTACTAACAAAAGTGCACATTTTTAACAAGTATTATATGCCAAGTAGGAAAATGAATAAAATGCGAAGAGATTAGAAAAATGAACGTTGATTATAAAATGATCACTATTTAAGTATAAGTAAAAGACATTTTGAAAATGCGAACAATTTGTAAAAACACTGATTTTAAAAAACTATTACACTTCTATATACATTAAAGTTAAAACGATCAAACATTATTTAAAGAATTTGTAACACTAAATACATATAACAAATTAAACTATTAAAAACACACAATACATTGGATATACAACAAACTCATAAGTTAGGGAAAAAAAATGATTTTATATATATATATATATATATATGTATGTGTGTGTGTGTATATGTTAAATGTTTCAAATGCATTATTAAACAACTGTAGGGAACAATAGTAAGATTGGTTAAATTGTAGAATTCTAGCTACTCCCCCCCGAGTCCGAATCAGAGAATGTCCACACGGTCAACTATTTCCAAAGTAAACACCTTTATTACAGATATATCTGGAGATCGTTCCCCAAAATACAGCCAGGAAGATCCGTTGGAGTCTTCTAGGTCGATGTCTGTAACTGAAGTGGTTGTTTGGTTTTGACACATTACGGTGCTCTCTTGACTGTGGTATGCCGAGTGTATCAATAAACTAGCTGACTCACTGGGCAGAGGATTAACATTACCTTGAGTGGCCAATGGTTTAAATGGAACACTGGGGTCAGTGGAATGGGATGGGCCCACTGCTAGAGCCGTTGAGGGGGACTCATCTATGGCCATTGTTAACAACTTTTTATTAGCTATTGCATCGAGATTGCTAGACTCTGCCATATAAAATGTGTCTGCAATCTTGCGGGAGTGGCACATTCCCGTCATAACACCCTTTCGTTTGTGCTTGGTCAAGTTTTTCAGAGCCTGTTGAAACAAGTTTGTTTGTTTGTTAGTGTGTAATTCGTTATTCTTAAGAAGTAGTGAGGCGAAGGGTTAATAGGTTATTTGGGACAGTCCATTAGAGGGGGTGGGGGTCAGGAAGTTAAGAGAATAAATGGAAATATGGAAACCTATAAATTAACTTCTAGCTTGACCCCCACACATGGGACTGATAAAGTGACCCAGGAAGAAGAGGAGGGGAGACAGGCCAGAGGGGTCCTGTAGACTACCTGGCGCCGGACACAACAACATCATTCTCATCTACCTCAGAAAAAGTCACCAGATGGTTCACCCCAGGGCTGCAACACGAGACACACCCACCCAGGAAGCACGCGCCGCAACTACTATGCATTGATTGTGTGGGAAGTGGCTATTAAACCTGTGTCCATGTGAACAGACTTTCAGATCTTCTTGGCTGTCCTGCGAGACAGATCTCCGAATGCATTCGTAATAAAGGTGTATGATTTGGGAAGACTTGATGGCGTGGACATTCTCTGATTCGCAACCCGGGGAAACATTTGGTTTCAACATTAGTAACAACGATTTCAGTGTGTACGGTAGCTTTCTAAAAATTATAATCTGGAACACGTACGTAGGTTGCAATGGAGCTACGAATGTCCGTAAAATTTGGGCATCCCTTAAGCCCGGACGAAACCCAGCAATCATTGAAGTAATGACAGATTTTGTCAATGTTAGTACTGTGGATTATTTTAGTTAAGATTAGATATTAGATGTGTGTGTGCTATTAGAAGCAACTGTGCCAGTAGGGCGTATACTCTGAAATTAGCCAGCTGGAGGTCGTAAATGTTAATAAGTACATTCCAAAGGTAGGACTATAAATCAAGAGATTAGAGGCAAGGACATAGCATGTATAGGAGGACAGGTTTATTGCCTTTTCTAGCTGGACCCACAGATGCAGACAACGAGGAGGATGGAAACGAGCTAGCCATGGTCAGATCTACTGGTGCCAGCCTACCCCCTCAACTGTCTTCTTCGTCGGCCTCCAAGGCCATCAGAGGGCCCC
>JACXGK010013714.1:0-12532 GCA_016801125.1 Novumbra hubbsi
TTCAGTATTGTATTCCGCTCCAGCTTCTATGAGCATAGGGATTTTTTCACAATCTGACATCCATGGTATAAACACTCTGAACCTCAATTTCAGTTTTGGCTCCATTAAAGGAAAGAATTGATACTCTAGCCCAAACAAAGCCAACTCTTTTTTGCTTATGAATATTCTTTTGTGGGTAGGTATGGTTTTTGCCTACCAGAAGATGACCCATTACTGCGGCGGACATCAATTTGAGCCATATCATTTTTTTTCCAGCCCAACCAGACACGCCTGTACCCAAGGCAATGGAGGAGAGAGGACTGGCAAGGCCACCTGTCACTCATAATATTAGTTAGGAAGTTATAGTCAGGTATCCAAGCACTCCGTTTCCCCATAATATAGATATTATGTTTTTTTTCCATAAGGTGTTCGTGTGGGCACTGCAAAAACGTTACACCTTTAGAGAACCTGTGCTGTTGGGAAGTCATGAATGTATATCGGTAAGGAATTTTGCAGAGTCTGTGAATGCTGTCTAACAATATCAATTTATATTTACTTGGCCTCATTCGGAATGATTGTCATCTGTCAAAATTAGTTGCACATTTTGCACAAATCCCATTTCAAATTCCATCCAGTTGGCAAAGCATTCATGTGTAAAATGGGTGTTGCATACAAACTTGCCATCCATCTTAGTGGTGGCCAGATCATAAACCATTATGTGTGTACAAATAAGAAAAACCAATGGACTAATATTATAGATAATATGGCTAACAATAATGCTTACAATGCTAGAACTACTAAAACAATTGTCATGCTAACGCTCTCTCGACTTCAATGACTTCAAACCGCCTGTAGTAAGCTAGGAGGATGTTACCACCCAGAACATCTCAAAGGAGTGTACTTCAAGGGACCCTTCTTTCAATGGCATAGGGTTCTTCTTCATAAACATCCTGCCATTTGTCTTGAAATTAAAGGATGTTATGTTTGTTTTTTGATTATAGGGATATTCATACATTGAGCTTCTTTTTAAAATTATTTGTAAAATGTACTCAATAGAAATACCATTTTTGGTAAGGTTTAAATTAGGACACCTTCACATTTATTCACTACTGAAAATGCGTAATTTTGCAAAATATTTGAACATTGTTAGAGAGTATTGTGGAGGAGCCTGTTTTATTTAAAGCTCAAACATTTTGTTTATTTTGCTCTTGATTGTTGAAGAGAGTGAAGTCACCATGGTGAGATTAAAAAAGCTCTCTGAGGTCTTCAGAATGAAGGTTGATGCCTATGAGTCTGGGAAGGGATTTAAAACAATTCTGACATTTTTAAATCAGCCATTCCACAGTCCGGAAAATAATTTACAAGTGGAGGACATTTAAAACAACTGCCAACATGCCCAGGTCAGGCTGTCCTAGCAAGTTCAGTTTGATTTGCATGGGATGTTTGCAAGGAGGAAAGACTAAAGTTTGCTAACAAGTCCAGGACTTCTGGAATAATGTGCTTTGGACAAATCCAAAGTAGAATTGTTTGGGCACAGTAACAAAAGACATGTGTGGCAACAGTGCTTGGCCAGCTCACTGTCATAGAATCTACTATAAATTTGTCATTGTATCAGTGTGTGCTTGAGGAAAATTTAAGATCTCCCAAAAATGTAAGCAGATTTGGACTACGCAACATGACAATGACCCGAAACATTCTAGTAAGTCCACCAAGGAATACCTCAAAAGAAAGAAATGGAGAGTTCTGGAATGTCAAAGCCAGGACCTTTTTGAGATGCTGTTGGGTGATTTAAAATAAGCTGAGCATGCAACAAACCCCTCGAACATCACACGGCTGAAAACATTTTGCATGGAGGAGTGGGAATAACTTTCTCCCAGTCAGAGATCTCCCATGTCAGAGACTGGTAGAGAGTTATAGGAACTGTCCTATAAGAAGACATGGGGGAAATTACAGCTATTAGGGCATATGGTGTCCTAACCTTTTCCTCAGTAGGAAATTGCATCTATGTAAATCTTGTATTAATTGTTAAAATGTAATTGTTTTTGGTTCAATTACATAACCTTTATCTATAGATATTATTTAGAAAAAGGGATCACATTTTGATTTCTTAATAGGTAAGAAATAAATGTTTAGCATCTAGAATAGGACAATGAGTGGAAACATTTCCTTTTCATGAAATATTTTAAAGTATTTGTAGTCAATACATTTCTGTAGTTAATTTCCTTTTATTGACTAAATATAACTCGCACAATCGAAGCGTTAACAGTTTATGGGTGAAGTAATTACAAGCAGAACATTGCCAAGCCAGGTCTTGACACATATTCCCAGCTCTAACTTAGCATTATCCTGACTTTTGAGTGAGAAGAACAGAGTACTACTCTAGGAAAATGAGATAGTGTGAGGCTTGAAGTGGGCCCTAGGCATGTACAATAATGATTTGCTTGGCAGAGAGTTGGAAACTGACCAAAGCCCAGCAATGGCTCCATGAAATGAGAGAAACAAATGATCAAATGCAAGTTGTCCTTGAAAGGTATAGACAACCTTAATACTGAACTGTATTTTTGCAAACAAACCATTAGCAACTAATTTCAGCAACATAACAGTGATTTATTGCAATGTAAATGAATTGTCTGGCATTTCTCGTGTGACTAATGTACTACTCAATAAGCACACAACAAAGCTGCAGAATTAAACATGCTGTGGAGGCATTTACCCCATCTGGTTTTACTTTTCACCAGGTGAAACATTGACTTTTTTGCTAGTGCCCATTTTTGTGCAGCACTAAGTAGACCAATGGTTTATTAAGCTGTCACTGTGTAATTAATTGTATAATTCTTTTTCAAAGCAATTCTGAGATGTATGTTGTTGTTTTAAAAAGTAATATTCATGCAAAACGTTATTTCATAATCTTGCGCTACGTGCATTTTCAATATCACCTTTCAGAGTTTACTCTTGTTCAAGTGTTGTTCATTTAATAACAGGAGCTGAAACATAGAGTTAAGAAACAACTATTATGTTCCACACAGCACATTTATTTTAGTTGAGACAAACATATTCCATGCAACACATTTCTTATTACAACCCTGCCGCTCAGGGTTGGAAGCATACCAACATTACTCACTAAGTCAAATTTTTGTCAATATCACAGTTCAATTTGAATAATTTGGCTAAAACTATATTGTACTGTTTAGTGGGGAAGGGGATGGGCTTACGTTGTGTGTATCATATGTCAGATTTCTGGGTCATTGAGATATGTTTCACTCACATTTGGCCACAAGAAACAAGATATGTTTTTTGCTCACAAAAAAAACATGACAAAGTGAGGATTGGAGGGTCAGCAAGATCTATCATGTCATGATTTGTTTCATTTTCCATTTTCCAAGTTAAACTGATCAAGCTACAAGGCAATTTTCTGAGTATGATTGTCCTTGATGAAAAGAGACATCTGATGTCTTTCAGCAATGTTCCTATTGAATTTGGTAATATCATTACTTTTCCACTGATTACTTTCATGTTTGTGCTAGCTAAAGCATTTTTTTTTCACTGTGCTTTGCAGTTCTGACAGAAAACACCACGTATTAGTTCAAACATTTATTGGAGAGCAAAGTAAATTCAATGTCTTGGCATTAGGTACTGCTCACCTGGAGAAGCTAATTACATTACATGATCGTGTTTTGCATACTACTAACAATAACATTATTGTTAGTAGTATTGTTATTGTCCCCACAATAGGAACCTTACTAATATATTTGACCAACTCACTGACAAATGTATGTAGTGTTCGCTAATGTGGCCAGTTTCTCTTTGAGAGAGTTAGAACCTACTTACAACTAGGCAAAATCACATTACATAACTAATACCCATAATTACTCCCTACTCACCTGAAAATGCACAGACAAGAATCCCAGAAATAACAATTGTTATCAAGAAACAAACACTTCTCATGAATATATTTCCATTAATGACCAGACTGTTACCCATTGTTATGGGATTATCTAACCTTAACCCCAGGTAGCAGTCTGCAGCTATACTTAGCATTATTATGTTACACTCAGAACTACAATATGATCGTTAAAACACGGCAGTTTGCGCTAGTGTCTTCTGAGGCTCCTCATCCCAAACAAACAAAGCATTCATTTACATGTATTAATATTAAGTATAAATGTTTGTTTCTTAACAAGGCTGAGGAGTATGCTAGGTGTTTGTTATCATCGAAATGATGATCCAGAAGTTCATTGTTAAGAGGTTACTTCTTGATCTTTCCACAATACTTTTAAATGTATTTTAATAAGGATCCCATGCACTTGAAAGCAAGCCAACCTCCGCCTGAAGCACGTAATTCCCAATTAATTAAATGTATTTATTCAACAGTATGATCAAGCTTTGGTGCATCCTCTCTTTTTCAAACTGCCCCTTTGAAGCTGCTATGTATCTAACATGCTGAGATACACAATTGTTATTTTTCTCCATATATTGCACATATATTCATTACATTCAGCAAGGCCCAGTAGGCCTATGAGAATAATTATTATAAACAAGTAACTAAGTAACCTGACTAAATATCTTAACAATGTCTCAATTACACAGAAAGCGCCCCGAAAGCAAAACATACATACTATTTATTTTTGTTCAATCGAAAGTCTTCACATTGTTTTGGTTAAACACCTAGATAAATAACCTTGTAAATAAAAGATGACAAACCTGGACAAGGTACAGGTAATGAAGTGAATACATTTATCCCACTTTTCTTGCAGTTATTCAGATTTGTTATATAAAAAAACAAAAAAACGAGAATGTTCTTATCTACTAGTCTTTCTTTGCCCATAGTCATCTTTGGCTTATGACATGGCGTTCTTACTGTTTCAAAGCATATTACTGACACCAAAGACTACATTCATGTGAAGAGTGATTAGGAAGCTAAACTGTTCAAAAGCTAATAGCAATGCTAGCCCTATAGCATGAACACATTTAATTTGCACTTTAAACACTTTCCAATTCATCCAGACCAAAAAGATAAATACATTAATTAGTAGGTCATTGTTAAATAAATGTCAGACTTGGCTGTGAACCCCTGATTTATTTTTTAAGAATGAGCCTAGTGAACCCAGGCCGTTATAATCAATGCTGCTGAATCTAACTGTAATTGTTCACAAAGGTGTTCCCCATTGTTCCATTTTGGTTCACAGTGAATATATAGGATATATGTAACTCTGCAAGAAGTTGTCATTTTCATTTCATGTTGATGACAGTCCAGGTTGCTTCTCTATCACTTGCTCAAGCCTTTCAATTCTTGCAGTCTGATATTCAAACAACTAAAAAATACATTTACGGATCTTGAGCTGGTGCTAAAGCAGGTAAAACCTAATATATATTACTTGCAATGTCCCAAAATCAACATTTAGATGGTTTCAACATTTGACATGTATGTTATAGAACATTTCCCACCTTAAAAATACCTTAGAATTTGGTTAGATTAAAATCTCTATCAAAATACACATTACCGAGAAGCAAAGGTTTCAAATAGGTTTATTTTATAGAAGAACATTGTATCTTTCTTCTGAGCATTAAATGTTCTTGCTGGTCCATCTATCAGTTTGTATTGACCTGTAATCTCCTTACATTTCCTTTAGACACTTGCAGTACTATCCTTCTTACCCTAAACAACCCTGGAATGACTAGTAATAAACCACTCTCGTTCTGTAAGGGAAGACAATGAGACCAGTAATGTTATTGTTTTGAGGCAGGATTCTACAGAGTACCCCTTTAAGTGTGCATATCCACTTATTGCAGCCAGAGCAATCACTACACACATAAGCCATATTTTAAATCTAACATTGGTCACCAGAGATGTGTGGAAAGCTGTTTATCTGCATCTCCATGAAGGTGTTTACACCAGTAACTGTAACCTTTTTAGAAGCACTGGGGAAAGTTCAGTTACCCTTAATTCTGTCTGAGTAATGTCATCATGACTGGACACAGCACTGTAGCTGCGAACTCAGGGGTTGTATGTCACTATTAATGCTATGAATAACAACATCTGAGCTGTGTTACCTTTTTTAGACATGTTCCAAGGCCTTTGAGTGAGGCAGTTACACGTTTTAAGTCAAATATTTCTATTGACTGTGTACCACGTAGTTTAAAACTGTTTTTTTGTCCTCCTTGGTGAAGCGGCAGTCAAAGACACATTTTAAGAGCAAGCTGACCACCACGGCCTAGGTTTTAGCCCAGTGGGTGGGAAGCTTTCCCAGGTAAATTGGTCTCATCATGCTCTAGCGTCTCGGGGACATCAAGTAAGTGTTTCTGACTTTACACCTCAAGATTGGATGAGCAAAAACAGCATGTGTATGCCTATGAAGAAGACTTTCTACAATCTTCAACCCCCCTAAATCTGTTGGGAGTTGTTGCAAAGGCGTTAGATATGATTATACAGGCTAGGAAGAAATCGAGGTAGGAAGAGTTCTTTTTGCTAAATTTAATAACAAATGACCTGTTTTTGACATATTATTGTTTATTATATGTTTGTACCTCATATAGCTTCAATTGTATGAATTTCACTTTAGCATACCACTTTGTGGTTTCTTGTGATCATTCTGTTTTGACTGACAGAATAGAGAATGATTAGCAGAGACTCTGGCAGACTCCACTAAAGGATAGTACACAAGGGAATCTGTATACATGGAGAACACCATATGCAGAGGTGAATGAATGTGGGGGCACACACACACGCGCATGTATGCGTGTGTGTCAAACTGTAAGTAGCAGTCCCCCTTGGCTAAAGGGAGATTGATTAGCGATGAAGTCATAATTGCTGACTGAATCACATCCATAGTTAATCCATAGTTAATCAATCTTTGGCTGAAGGATGAATACGTTTGGTGAAAAAGGACAATACTTCATGAGGTGATGCACGGTTGATAGAGGACATATTCATTCATCACGGGTGGCTTTGCTTGATGGATATGCAGGCATCAATGGTGGGCCCTATCCATCAATCAGGGATGTGGGAGGTCAGCTTTGAAGATCAAAGCCCTAGCTTCCTGCTAAACCATACAGAAAATCTACAGCGCTATAGGGGTAATGGGTTTTAAAGGGATATGAGGGTATAATCACCTGTTTCATCTCACCTTGAGGTGTCAACATTCCACTGTCTGACTCAAGCTTCCTAAAAGTAGGAGGTGTCAAGAAGTAGAAATATAGTTCCTGAGATTCTTAAGGAAGTTTAAGGCACTGTGGCTGACTACTGACGTTGCATGACAATGGAGACATGTACCATGCTACGGCATGTGGCATGACGATTTATAAACATGGAAAATCAATGTTCACTCTTCAGATTTGCATGTACTTTAGCATTTAGCATTGACAGTTCCTAACTTATTTGGAAATTAAGACACACAGTGAACAGCCTGGCTGGGATCTATAGTCTCTTTGTAGGGAAGACACTTGCCTTTCAAATGTGGGAAGCCTTTCTTTTTTATGTAGTTTTTGACATTCTGTTTCTTGGTTCACAATGAATTACATTGAACCTCACAACTTATGAATTTCTGAGAGATCTTTTGATGTCAGCTCCTTTTGAACTAACCATAATACGGATGAAGGGAACAGGTTCTATGCTGTCCATAGTAGACCCCCTTTTTATCAACTACACCACCACTCCCACCAAACAGACTTATTGAAACATCAGAAAGTAAATACAGTATTATTTCCAGGGTCAGTTCCACACCCTCTCCAATACCGATATAACCACTCTATTTCTCTTCAGTCTTGAGTCCCCAAGCCAAAAAGTGTATTTATATTTAAACACTATGTTGTAGTGTACAAAAGTACAAAATAAGTGGTTCCAAAATAATAGACTGTAAGCATACCCCTTTTTTGGCTTTTGGCTACTTAATAAAGTGTGTTTTAAATGCATTTCAAAGCACATAATTGGATTAAGACAATACATTTTTTATTAAATTCAGTGTTTCTCAGGTATCTCATACACAATAAATACAATTGTTATTTTATTGTAGAATGCTCAGTAGATATGTTTCATGTTTGCAATGAAAAGCTGAGTGAACCAGACAGGACACTTACATTGGATCTCACTGGCAATGATTTCATTTATGCTCCACTCACATGATATGTTTTGCTTGCAACATAATTAATACAAATATTCTATAGAGTAAACCCATAGTTTCAGAATAAAGAATGAGTTTTATGGAGCCTTACTTGTTAACCTGAAAGACTGAAAAGAGATGTTTGAAGGTTGAGACTCTTTATTTGTTTGGTCTGCGTCTCTCAAATAAATTTGCAAATAATTTCACAATGACAAAGCTCCAAGGTATTCCTAACCATCTTGTTAGTGTAAAATATATATATACATATACAAGAGCAAGTGTCAAAATGCCACTGTCTTGGCTGGGTTCAGAAAGAATCCTTGCCCTAGTCTGAGGTCTTTCAAGGACTTTGTGTTGTGCTCTGTTCATCCTTCCTTTAATCCTGACCAGTCTCTGATGCTTTTTTCCACCTCAACCATTTGCCTAACTGTGTGTTGGGTCAAAATAGACGCTTCCCCTTCCAGGCAGGTTCATCAAACCTTCAGTTGATTTACTTTTTATTATTGCCCTAATTGTGGCGAAAACATTTACTTTGTGTGTATTCTTTCCCATGTTAACAGATGACTGAGCATTTACCCTGTGAGTCACCTCATTTATAGTTATATATATATATATATATATACATATATATATATATATATATATATGACGGATACAGATATTTTTAATATCCCAATTAGCCATATTGAAATTTATGTTTCTCATTCACTTTAGGTGGAGTTGCCCCAATAACATGATGTGGTTGTATATTTACACATTTCTAATCACGTTATCTTACTTACTCATTAAAACAAATTTTACAGATTTTTTGTTTGTCATTTTAAGAATTGAAACACAAGTATGTTGTGGGATTTGCATATAAACTTGGAGCCTCAATGGTGAGCACGCATGTTCCAAGCAAATCTATGAAAACAAATCCAATCACTGGTAAAGCCCTACAGGTTAAGATCCATTATCCTTGAAAGTCACATGGGTTACTAAAACAATAAACACTGTTAAATTAATTTTCAACCATCTGCATTCTAGAAGAGAAAGTGAAGGCTGTAAACAAAGATCAACAAAAGTTCTCTCCCAAAACGCCATTCCACACAAGCTTGCATATTGAGTGAAATGGAACAGACTTGGAGCAGCTGTAAAGTGAGATCTTGGAAATTCATAAAGCTGTGGTCTTCTAACATTTCTGTGGGATTGAGGGATATCACAGAATTTGATTATTATGAGCTAACATATGTGCTAACATTTTGGTGCTAACATTCTCTGTTTCTTAATTTTTCTTGTTAAATAGTAATCATACAATAGCTAGCCATTTTGCTCTATGTCTCCTATGACTTTGTGGTGTTGCTCCAATAACATGTAAAAGTAAACCTTAGTTCCACCATACTTTATTACCTGCCTCCTGGCTTACATTTCCCTCTCTTTTTCTCCTCTCTTGCCCCTACTGGCCCACTTCTTTCACAGATACATAACATATACCCCCTTTCTAAATGAGTAGGATGATCCATGTTTCATCACTACTAGAAATGAAAGAAACGTACCCTCTTCTATAATAACAAAATACCTAGCTACATTTAGAACAATGCATTGTAATTGCTTCACCCCAACAGAGAAGAACAATATGCCACATGCTTTGTATCTCTTCTCCTGGCAGAAAGCAGATGCCAGGTATGAGGCATTCCATGGACGCCCGTCTGACCGGTGCCACACTGGTCACACACTTGGTGAGGTGCAGAGTACTTTGACTGACCACTGCGCAGGATGCCTGGTCTCCTGACATGGACCTATGACCCTCGCTGGAAGTGTACTGCCTTGGTAGTTCTCTAGTTGTCCACGTACCGTCTCATTTTGTTTCCGTTTCTTTCTCACTGGTTTCACTGTCAATTGTGGTGTTGCTGGCTTAAGCATCTGGGGAACGTGGTGGTAGCATGTCTGGTCAATCTGGAGGAAGTCTTTAGTGAACAATTTCCCTTCATTCCCCTTGATGCGTTCTGTCTTTCAAACTTCCATTGAACCGCTAAATTTTGCCATTCAGTACATCTGGGAAGTATTTACAGCACTTCCCGTTTTCTACATTTTGCTATTATGTTACAGCCGTATTCCAAAATGGATACATTTTTTTAATTTGTCTCAATATTCTACACACAATACTCCATAATGATAAGGTAAAAAAAGTTTTTACAGGATTGTATTGAGGCACAGACCTGGGGAAGGACGTAATGAGTACAGTGGCCTCCATCATCCGTAAATGGAAGAAGTTTGGAACCACCAGGACTCTTCCTAGGGCTGGCTGCTCAGCCAAATTGAGCGATCAGGAAAGAAGGTCTTTAGTCAGGGAGGTGACCAAGAACCCGATAGTCTCTCTGACTGAGCTCCAGCGTTGCTCTGTGAAGAGAAGATCTTCCGGAAGGACAACCATCTCTGCAGCACTTCACCAATGCTGCCAGTAAAAGACACATGTCAGCCCGTCTGGAGTTTGCCAAAAGGCACATGAAGGACTCTCAGACCATGAAAAACAAAATTATTTGGTCAAATGAAACAAGGATTGAACTCTTTGGCCTGAATGCCCAGAGTCATGTCTGGAGGAAACCAGGCACCGTTCGTCACCTGGCCAATATCATCCTCACAATAAAACATGGTGTTGGCAGCATCATGCCGTGGGGATGTTTTTCAGTGACAGGGATTGGGAGAGTAGTCAGGATTGAGGTTAAGATGAATACAGCAATGTACAGAGACATCCTTGATGGAAACCTGCTCCAGAGTGCTATGGACCTCAGACTCGTACTATGCTACAAGCTTGAGATTTGAGGCTGTAATTGCTGCCAAAGGTGCTTCAACCAAGAATTGAGAAAAGGCTGTGAATATGTACGCTTATTTTTTTCACTTTGTCATTATTGGGTATTCTGGATAGAATTTTGAAAATTAATTGAATCCATTTTGGAATAAGGCTGCAACATAACAAAATGTGAAAAAAGTGAAGCGCAATGAATATTTACGTAGGCCCTGTATAACAGGGACCTTTTGTACACAATGCCCCTTTAAGCAAGGAAAGTATCCATGTCATGTGAGACCAGCTGACTACCGCTGTAATGTGGAAGGTGTATGCTACCTCATACAACTTACTGAAATAATAAATCAGGGTGAGTGCCAAACGGCATTCCAGAACAACTCTTTCAAATGGGCCAAAAATGTCTATCGCAGCTTTCTCCCATGTAGCAGTAAGGAAAGGGACAGGTTTCAAGGACGTTGTGCGGGTCACAGCTGTTTTGCTATGCTGCTGGAGTGTGTGACGGGGCCTGATTGCATATTCTACCTGTGGGACCATACCTGGCTACAAATAAAGGTCTCTGGGACATTCTTTTGTCTGCCCTATGCCTTGCTGTGTCTCATTGGCCAGTGGTACCATTTGGGGTTTTAGGCTCTGTGGGTCAAGAAGACACTGGGCCCCTTGCATAACACAACCAACGTCAACAGATGGTTCCAACTGCATGCTGTAGAATGGCTGCAGCGAAGAGTGGAATCCCTTCACAGACCTCGAACGTTGTGTGTAAATGAACTCAGGCAGCGGTGCTTGTAACGGGCATGCCTGACACACCGACTCACTGGCAGAGACAGCTGACAGCTCAGAGATGAGTGCCACCACCTCAATGTCCTCATCCGGTAATGGATGCCCGGACAGGCAATCAGCTTTTTAGAACCGGCTGGGTTCTCAGTAACATAGTTAAATGACATCAGCCTTGCCAACCACCTAGCTACGCCCATCCCCACGCGCAGCGAGGTCCTTGCAGGAGAGCAGAGTCATGAGTTGACGGGCTTAAGTGTGCAGGGTTAATCGCCGGCTCCACAAGTTCTCCACCTCTCAGTTGCCCAAAGACAACCCATTGCTTCCTTTTCCACTGTAGAATTTCTACATTTAGCTGACAACAGCGTGTGTGATTCAAAGCTGTTGTTCTTACATAATTTTCCTTGTGTCTCTGAGTGAGCACAGCTTTAATCCCATAGTCAGGTGCATCAGTAGTCACCGTTGTAGGAAGCTCTGGGTCAAACATTTCACGGCTGGGGACTATGACCTGTTTTAGCATTTAAAATCTCTGTTTTACACCTAGCGTCCAATCTAATGAAGTCGCCCTTTGCAAGAGGCTGTGCACGGGCTTCACCACTGTTGAATAGTTTGGAACGGTCCATCAGTCTTGCGTCGGCCACAACAGACAAGATTAAGCCAACCACTGTGGTTGCCTTTCCCAACAAGAATTGTTTGGCTTTATCATGTCCTGGATGCGGGCCCCTAGCCATCTCTATGCTTTGGGGCTCCCATTCAGGGCATAGCACATGGAGAGGCCTCTAGCCATCTCCATGCCATTGTGGGCTCCCCAGTCAGAGCAGCTGCATTCAGTTGACTCTGATTGGGGAGCCTACTTAGGTCAGGTTTTCACCACACCCGGTGTGGTTTATTGTTTGTGAAT
>JACXGK010013715.1:0-12535 GCA_016801125.1 Novumbra hubbsi
TGCAGTCATATTGTCTGTGTCTCTGTGCCCATCTTGCGTATTCGTGTCAGTACTCATGTTCTGATGCAGTCATATTGTCTGTGTCTCTGTGCCCATCTTGCGTATTCGTGTCAGTAGTCATGTTCTGATGCAGTCATATTGTCTGTGTCTCTGTGCCCATCTTGCGTATTCGTGTCAGTACTCATGTTCTGATGCAGTCCCGTGTGTCACTGTACTGCTTAAAAACCTCACCCTCTCCTCCCTTGCTACCAGGGCATGATGGCAGTTACCCAGAGAATCAGCCCCTGTTCTAGCCTGGCCAGCAGTACAGCCTCCCCCCCTGCCAGCAGCCCCTGCTCTACGCTGCCCCCGGGAGGTGGCCCAGGGAACCACGCCTCCAGAGACTGTACGTACGGATCCATCACCAGCCCCACCTCCACCCTGGAGAGCAGGGACAGCGGCATTATCGGTGAGGTGCCGTCTGGGACGGGTTTTCATACCGATGTGACATGCTGCTGTATTCATAATTCCCACTGAAGCCCGGCGTTGAGCTTAGCAGTGCTTAAATAGGTGTGTCTTAATCAAGCCTGAGGAAGAACAGTAAAACCTTAACCGGTGTTGAACCTCATCCTTTGGCCTCCTCCCAGCCACGCTGACCAGTTACTCTGAGAACGCTGACCGGGGTGTGGGGGCGCACGGCGAGGGCTCGCGGGGCAGCCTGAAGCTGTGGCAGACCCAGAAGTCCTCAGGCACCGACTCCTTCCTGTACCGGGTGGACGAGAACATGGCTGCCTCCACCTACAGCCTGAACAAGATCCCGGAGCGCTGCCTGGAGACGGCCCACTCCGCCCACTCCATCCCCCTCTACCTCATGCCCCGCCCCAACTCTGTGGCAGGTCAGTCTCAGCCTCTCACACCACACCTAGGGAAAGGCACGGGTGGTAGTCTGGGTGTGCTCTGTATTCGCACCACACCTAGGGAAAGGCACGGGTGGTAGTCTGGGTGTGCTCTGTATTCGCACCACACCTAGGGAAAGGCACGGGTGGTAGTCTGGGTGTGCTCTGTATTCGCACCACACCTAGGGAAAGGCATGGGTGGTAGTCTGGGTGTGCTCTGTATTCGCACAACACCTACGGAAAGGCATGGTGGTAGTCTGGGTGTGTTCTGTATTCGCACAACACCTACGGAAAGGCACGGGTGGTAGTCTGGGTGTGCTCTGTATTCGCACAACACCTACGGAAAGGCACGGGTGGTAGTCTGGGTGTGCTCTGTATTTGCACTACACCTACGGAGGGCACGGGTGGTAGTCTGGGTGTGCTCTGTATTCGCACTACACCTATGGAGGGCACGGGTGGTAGTCTGGGTGTGCTCTGTATTCGCACTACACCTACGGAGGGCACGGGTGGTATTCTGGGTGTGCTCTGTATTCGCACTACACCTACGGAGGGCACGGTTGGTATTCTGGGTGTGCTCTGTATTCGCACTACACCTACGGAGGGGATGGGTGGTAGTCTGGGTGTGCTCTGTATTCGCACTACACCTATGGAGGGCACGGGTGGTAGTCTGGGTGTGCTCTGTATTCACAATGACCTCAAATTCAATTATTCATGAAAATGACTCAAGCAGAATGTAATTTCTTGTTCCCGAGTTGATTCGGCTAGACAGAATGTACTCCAGCTTACATCTCACATTGACTGTGTGTTGTTAAATACCACGGTAACCAGTGTCAAACATTCTTCGAGGGCACAGAAAGTGCCTGGATCTCTGCTAAGTGTCAAACGTGTCTCGAATGTCCTTGCATTGTAAGAACATATTAAAGCAGAATAGCAAGCCGGTAATTAAAGGCATATATTGTTTTTTATATATTTATATATGTTCTAAAGAGCCAGAATCCCTGCTGACCTGTGACTTACTGGCCTATGGAGACTGTGGGATGGGGTAGCTCAGCTACTGATACAGGGTACATTTCTTTCTCCTTTCAACACCTGCACTCTCAATGGCCTTATGAAACGAGTCGAGACCAAAGTAATGTTATTGACGAATCAAAGCGGAATGCTGGATATGGAAGGAGAAGAGGGGGTTAGTGGCTGAGAAACTGACCGAGGAGTAAAGATGAAAAGGCCAATTGACGCAGAGATGTACGGATGTAAGTAGAAAGGGAGACATGATAAAGGAGAAGAGATTAGAAAAAAGAATGTGTGGCGAGACCCAGTTGGTTGTACGTGAAGATGGAAGTGATGAGAAAGATTAAAAGGGATGAAGGGAAAAATATGGGTGGAGCTGATGGAGAGAAGGGTTGGGAGAGTGATGGAGCTGATGGAGGGAGGGGTTGGGAGAGTGATGGAGCAGGAGAGGGAGGTGGAGAACGAGTGAAGGTTCTCAGGACCCCAGTTGCAGCTTTCTGCCGGTTTACTGTAAGAGTATAGGAAGGTATGCCAAACAATTGTTAGCCATGTGGGGGTTTTGTGGTGCCAGCTGGGGAACAGGCCACCAAAGTTCTTCCTCTGGTGGGAGGAATGCTTGTTGTCATGGTGTGTCCTGCCCAATATAAGTCTGTGTAATTGATTGTAACCCAAGACAGAATACTGGGACAGCTGTCAGTGTAGTAATTGGTAAACAGGCCCTAGCTTGTGGCATGCTGTAAACTACTGGAGACACGTGGGATGGTTTTGGTGGATTGAAAGGCCGTATAGAGAGTACGTTCATCATTCATCACACACTATTG
Source organism: Novumbra hubbsi (assembly GCA_016801125.1). Lineage (NCBI taxonomy): Eukaryota > Metazoa > Chordata > Actinopteri > Esociformes > Umbridae > Novumbra > Novumbra hubbsi. The sequence goes on from JACXGK010013715.1 coordinate 2,705, forward strand.
ACAGGACAAATAGAACAGGGGGAGATAAGAGGGGGGCAGGGGGAAAGAAGAGGAGATGATTGAAGAGAAATGGACCGGGGAGAGAGGAGGAGGACGGAGGACAGGAGGATGGGAGAGATGAGGGGAGAACTGGACAGGACCGACTGGAGGACTGGGGAGAGGACAGGGGGTGGGGAGAGGAGGACCAGGAAAAGGACAGGAGGTGAAGCCGGGAGGTGAGGACTGGGGGAGAGGACAGAAATCCAGAACAGACAGGCTCAGTTCGGTTCATTCCACCAAGGGAACAGTGTACACTAGTCAGGGATGTTCTGGTCTGCTGCCGGCACCAGTTGCTTTTCTCTTACATGCCTCCGGAGCATGGCAGGGCAGCCACCCACACTGGGCCCCCAACGACAGGCTCCGGAGCATGGCAGGGCAGCCACCCACACTGGGCTCCCAACGACAGGCTCTGGAGCAGGGCAGCTACCCACACTGGGCCCCCAACGACAGGCTCCGGAGCAGGGCAGGGCAGCCACCCACACTGGGCCCCCAACGACAGGCTCCGGAGCAGGGCAGGGCAGCTACCCACACTGGGCCCCCAACGACAGGCTCCGGAGCAGGGCAGGGCAGCTACCCACACTGGGCCCCCAACGACAGGCTCCGGAGCAGGGCAGGGCAGCTACCCACTCACAACGACAGGCTCTGCTCTCTCGCTTTATATCGCCTCTTTTTCTCTTTTGTTTCCTTTTACCGATGTCCTCATCTCCCTGAGCTTGTCTTCTCCTCTTCCCCACATGCTGTCTCTCTCACTCTGTGTCTGCTCTGCTTGTGTAGTCAAGCTCACTTTCCATATGTCTCTGATCTCCTGGTTCAAATGCAGTAGATTACTCCAGCTGACAGAGGCTCCTTATGAGCCATGACATTTTGTTTTGCAGGAACGCACGCCTCCCTCTCCCGCTCTTTCTTTTCACCTCCCTCCCTCCATCTCCTTCTCGTCGGCACACACCAGCATATTCCTTTTAAATGTTTATTTGAACTTTATTTAATCAGATAACCCGAATGAATAACAACTCTCCTTCACATTGTCTACCTGGCCAAAGGTATAACAACTCTCCTTCACATTGTCTACCTGGCCAAAGGTATAACAACTCTCCTTCACATTGTCTACCTGGCCAAAGGTATAACAACTCTCCTTCACATTGTCTACCTGGCCAAAGGTATAACAACTCTCCTTCACATTGTCTACCTGGCCAAAGGTATAACAATTGCAAGACAGCACTTGGTTATACCTAAGAGAAATCAAGAACACAGTGGGCAAGAAGTCAGTCAAGGAACTTTACTTTCCTTGGTTTACCATCTATTTCATGTTTGACTAAATACCAGGAGCTGAGTACTTTCATTGGGGTCATTGTCTGGTAGAAATCCACAGCCAAGTTTCGATCTCCTGGCACAAGGAAATAGGTTTTGGGTCTAAATGTCCTGTTACTTTGTGGATTTAATTATACCATCAATCTTGAACCGAGCCCATGTTTTGGCCCACTTGTACCAAAACATCCCTGAAGTAACAATGATCCACCACCATACTTTATTGTGGGTATCAGGTTCTTTTCTAGTATGCGGACCCCTTTGATCTACAAACATGCCCATGTTCTTCTGACCACAACAGATGAGTAAGGCAACCAACAGTTCCAGTAAGGCAAGTTCACTCAATTTGTGGGTTGGCCTGAGTCAGGGTTTATCTCATCAAACCTTCCTAAGCGCATGATGTAGAATGTTGCATCCAACATTTTGTGTGAGACTTGATAATCCCAGGATTGCGCTAGGCTGTTGCAGTTTCATTCTTCTTGGCCTACTCACCACCCTGTTGGGGCAATATGCACCTGCATCTCCTCCTTGGAAAGTCCCTAATGGTTCCAGACTTCTGAAACGTTGTGATTATTGCCCTGACTGTTCTTGATAAGATGTTCAACTGGTAATGTATGTTTGGATATTTTTTACCTGATCTGTGTGGGTTAACAACCATCTGCCTTCTTTCAGCTGACAGCTCTTTGGTTTTACTCATGGTGATGGATGACAAAGCGATTTTAAATCCAGGAATAAAACAAGTGAAACAGGAATTGGTGAAACGCATTAATTCAGTTAAAAGTTAATAGTCTTTAGGGGTGCCAATACTTTTGAACTGTATGTTTTTCAGTAAAACATTGTAAGGCTTAATATAGAATAAATAAATGAAATTCTGGGTTGAAATCAAGGTATATGGCTTCCCCATGTGTGAACCCAAGATATGAGTCTGTGTTGGTCTTGTTTATATGAAGAACTTCACTTTTGCTCAGGTTCATGAAAGTAACAATTCTTGTTGAGCTGAATGAACGTAGAGCTCCCCTCAAAGGTATGGAAACACACATTCAAGTGAATAAATCTGAGGACCCACAAGCCATGACCCCAGCCCCATTTTAGTGGTATTGCAATGGAAATGTACTGAGAGAGCCCCCAGCCAAAGTTAAAACAGATCCAGGATTGGTGTGTGGCGCTACTTTATTTGGTTGTTGTTAGCGCTGGCTACATGTAGCCCAGTGGTTGTATACTCTGGTTTAGGGTTTGAAGGGTTAAATGGGATCCCAGTGAAAACAGGATGAGTGACTCTTGGTTTTTAAATCAGTGTGACACAGTACGCAAACACACACATTTTCTTTCCTGACAGGAAGGAAGGAGGTGCATTCTCAGTCCCTGCCTGTAGAACTAAGTTGTCTCTGGACGACACTCTAAAACGTCCTGCTCCAAAACGCTACTCCTGTTTCAAACTCTTTCGTTGACTTTATTTCCTAAGCGTTACTGGCTCACCTAATTGAGAGGCTATTGTAGAGCTCCTGCCTTGGAAGTATTTTTTAGCGGAGGGGAAAACTATAGCTGTCCGGAACCGGGTTTGTCTGAGGAAGGAAGTGTATTGGGTGTGTATGTCATGCTTTCACACAGACTCAAACACCCCACCGGACCATAGCCATGCACATCAGTCCACATTAGGGTTGGATACAGACACTTTAAAATACTTCTATTTGCTTGGAGTTGGATTGCAAATGGGTTTGGTTGTGATGGGACTGTAATCGCAAGGCATGGAACTGAAGCTTTTCTATTTCAAAGGGCAGATGTTGACATTCATACTTTGACTGTGCTTCTTTCTCCCCTGTTGCATACAACCTACCCCCCCCCCCCCTTCACACACACACAAACACACACATTTTAGCCACAAGTTCGGCCCACCTGGAGGACCTGGTCTACCTGGATGAGCAGAGACACACTCCCCTGAGGACCTCTCTCAGGATGCCCCGTCAGAACTCCGGTTCGGGGCGCTCCGGACATGACCTCCGAGGTACTCCTAATACTGGGTGGGGGGGGGGGGGGGTGCTGTGTGGGGAGGGCGGCGTGTTTAAGGCTGGCTGGCTGGCTGAAGGTTGGTGGGATTACATTTTGTTACTGCTAAATCTGCTTTATCTTCTCTTTTACCCGCCCTCTCCGTTGACCACGCCCAATATCTGTGTGTGTGTGTGTGTAACATACTGTGGATCGAGTCAGTATGTATGATTTATGAGGTGATTTGTTTCTATGTAGATGTAAGTGGGTGTTTTGCTGACTGCAAATCCTGATGTGAACCTCTCCTCACCTGGTGTCAGGTGGTGTGGCACTTCACAATCACCTTGGCTCTGGCACACACACACAACCCACACACTCATAGCATCAGCACATACCGCACACACATTGGTACACCTTAATCAGTCTCCCCTCCCAGATCAATGATATTGACTTTGTTTCCCACCTCCCTGACTCATCGGTCACAGCAGGGCCTGTCAGACGCTCCATCACTCATGGCCAAAGCTTTATCCACCTTAAATCTCCCACTAGACCATACCCAGTACATACAAACCTCACATCTCCCTCTGTTCTCTCTTCCCTCTCTTTTTCTGTTCTTTCACTCCCTCTCTCTGGTCTCTATTTCCTTTATCCTTTTTCTTTCTGTCTATTCTCTCGTTCCTTTTGTATTAACTCTCACTCTATCTCTTTATTCTCTCTTTCCTTTCCGTTTTTTCTCTCACCCTCCCTCTCCTATATTCTCTTCACTCTCTTTTCCGTCTTCCTCCTCAATGAATCAGTCTGTACTTCCACCCTTCTGACTGCCACACTCGTATGCTTACCCCAGCTCTTTCTCTGTGAGATCAGACCACACTGGGAATGAAAAGGTATCCAGAGATACAGTATCACCTTACCTTTGCCTTTGTTACTCATCAACCCAGAAACTACTGGGCTCAAATTGCAATGACGTACACACACACACACACACACAGCTCCGAGGCACTACAGAACAAATGGGCTCATGCTCGTTAAAATATTCATTGTCAGACCCCAGGAAGAGTAGCTGTCGTCTTGGTGTCAGCTAATGGGGATCCAGATAAAGAGAGTAAATATATTAACATTGAATGTGTGCTGCGGTTTCATCCCTGGTTCAGGAATGGACCGTCGTTGGGCGTGGCTCGGCTCCCTCTCCCCATCCTCTCTCCTCAGCCAGCTAGCCACACCCACCCTCCCTCTGAACTGTCTCTCTGTTTCACGCTCTGTCTCTCTGTCTTCTGCCTCAGCTTCCGCTAACAGCCATGCCTGGCAATCTAACTCACGTAAGTGCCGCTGCTCCCCCCTCCCCTGGTAACAATGTGCTCATTTAACTGGTGGATCCTACAGCAGTATTAATGTGTCAGTACAGCATCCCTCTATGGTGCCCAGCAATGTTATTCCATCTGCTTAGGTGCTCTATAGACAGTGTCTACCCATGCAGTTAGTCACTCTGCTTCCTGGTGTAGCTCTTAGTGTGATTCCCCATGTTGTTGTCTGGCCGTGGTGGGTTATTCTGAACAACATCGCCCTCTATGGGTGAAGATATGGCCTTTCTGTGAGGATATCAGCACCATGAAGAGGTGGACTCCATTTACAGAGTCATGTGTGTTTGTTCCCCCCCCCCGCTTTTATTCTGGTCCTCCTCTCTCCAGTTCGCTTCGCCCCCTACCGCCCCCCCGACATTGCCCTGAAGCCACTCCTGTTCGAGGTGCCCAGCCTCACGGCCGATTCGCTCTTCACTGGGAGGGAGTGGCTCTTCCAGGAGGTGGACGCCCGTCTCCGTGGTGACGACCCGGCAGCCAATCGAGGCGTGGTCGTTGTCGGCAACGTGGGCTTTGGCAAGACCGCCATCATCTCCCGCCTGGTGGCACTCAGCTGCCACGGTAACCGCATGAGGCAGATTGCCTCAGACAGCCCCCACGCCTCGCCGAAACGTACGGTTCAGTTGTACTACTGGAGGGAGTGTGTGTGTTTGAATAATTCAGAGGGTATGTGCACTCTACTTGATCTCTAACTGTGCGTCACTCACCCAGATGGAGAGACCCTGCCCCTTTCCCAGCCACAGCACTCCCATGGCACCCTAGGAGGCAGCTGCCCCGGCACCCCAGAGATAAGGAGACGCCAGGAGGAGGCGCTACGGAGGCTGGCCTCGCAGGTACCACACTGACCTGGTCATGGCTGTGTCCACTCAGAACCACTTTCGCCTGTAAGAGGCAAACTAAGACAAGGTTGTTTAGAACTCACTTTGTGCTCTTAACTTTGTATGTGGCCTGAATAAACAACACTAAGACTTGATTAGGGGAAAGGTGTGTTGAAACGCCTTTTCCCCTGTGTGGGTAATGTTCTGCCTTCTCCCCTGTGTGGGTAATGTTCTGCCTTCTCCCCTGTGCGGGTAATGTTCTGCCTTCTTCCCTGTGCGGGTAATGTTCTGCCTTCTCCCCTGTGTGGGTAATGTTCTGCCTTCTCCCCTGTGTGGGTAATGTTCTGCCTTCTCCCCTGTGTGGGTAATGTTCTGCCTTCTCCCCTGTGTGGGTAATGTTCTGCCTTCTCCCCTGTGCGGGTAATGTTCTGCCTTCTTCCCTGTATGGGTAATGTTCTGCCTTCTTCCCTGTGTGGGTAATGTTCTGCCTTCTTCCCTGTATGGGTAATGTTCTGCCTGTGTGGTTCTGCTGTCTCTATTCTGTCATTTCATCTGTTATCTCCAGTTCTTCATCGCTCTTGTTTTCTCCATGCCTTCTGCCCTAATCCTTACAATGTAGGAATGCTGATGCAAATGTCTTCCTTAATTTACTTGGCACTCTGTTCCTCTTTCAGCTGTCAGTCTAGGCTTCAACCCGTGTCTCTCTCTCTGTCCATTCCCCCATCCCCTTCAGCTTCATGATATCAGTGTGGTACAGAGGTCGCAGAAAAACAAAGAAAAGCTCTGTCTCTCTCTCTTCGTCTCTCCATCTCTGTGTGCCATGGTCTGATGAAATATGCATTGGCCCAGGGGGCAATGCTGCAGCCAAGCCATTAGATCTCCTTATCCCCATGCATTCTTAATGACAGCCTACTCCAGTGACACACACACACACTGCACACACCCCTACCATAGTGGACAAGTGTCCCACACACCACTTGTAGCTTCTGATCCTCTGGATCCGTGGTTCGGCAACTGCTGCCATGTTTCAGTGTATGACCTTTGGATGGAAGCGCTCTGATCTAGTCTGAAAGCTTCCTGAGGGCAGTTCTTTCTACACTAAACCCACCGGTTCCCTCCACACCCTCTAAGTCCTCTTCCAACAACACCCCTATATGTTCGTTTTTTATTCTTTCGTGCGGTAGCTCTTTATTTATTTCAGTTACCTTGTTTGCTCTCTCTGCAAGCCCATCTTAATTTTGTTTCCATTGGTATTATACAGAATGTCATCCGGTTATTTTATCAAAATACAGTGCTATCAGAAGACACTATAGTTGCCAATACAATGTGTTCTGGATGATGTTCCAGATGTATTGCTCGGAAGGTTTAAGAGTCCCAGCTCGTCGTTGCAGTGGAGTAGGACCATTTAAAAGTAGCAGAAGCTGCAGACTCCAGTAGCAGCCACGTACTGTTTCCCATCGTTTTGTCCGACAGGCGGTCTTTTGTCAGCACAGACAATACTGCTCACCATATGGCGCCTCGATGTGCAGCCGTGCTCCGGTCCATTTCCCGCTCTGCCGTCTCAATAAGAGAGGCGGTTGGTTGGCACACAGTCACCTACCGAACGCAGTTCCCCTCGGCTGCACGTGACGTACGGTGAAGACGTTACGGTTTGAGCAGCGGCTCGGACCTTATGGACCCTTGTTATGCCTGCATGACTCTGGTCCAGTTCCCTTCATATTGCCCCCTGGTTGCCCCCCTCTCCCGGCGCTCACCGCTGTGTCTGTGCCAGGTGGTGGCGTACCACTACTGCCAGGCCGACAACGCCTACACCTGCCTGGTGCCCGAGTTCGTCCACAACGTGGCGGCTCTGCTGTGCCGGGCGCCCCAGCTGGCGGCCTACCGGGAGCAGCTCCTGCGCGAGCCCCACCTCCAGAGCACCCTCAGCCTGCGCTCCTGCGTCCAGGACCCCCTCAACGCCTTCAGGAGGGGCGTGCTGGAGCCCCTCGACACCCTCCACAGAGGTCAGTGCTGCTCAGCGTCGGCGTGGAACGCTACCGGGCTGCACTTCTCGGGGTCAACGGCGGTCTTAGTGGCTCAGTTGGGTCTCTGCGTGTCGAATTAACAACGCGGTCGTCTTTGTTTGTTGGTTCTGTCAGAGAGGAAGATGGCGTGTGAGGAAGACCTTATCATCCTCATCGATGGGCTGAATGAAGCGGAGTTCCACAAGCCGGACTACGGTGACACCATCACCTCCTTCCTCTGTAAGACCATGGAACGCTTCCCCTCCTGGCTCAAGCTGGTGGTGACCGTCAGGACCTCCCTACAGGACATCACACATCCCCTCCCGTTCCACCGTGTGTCTCTGGACCGCCTGGAGGAGAATGACGCTATAGACCAGGACCTGCAGGTAGACTTCAGGTTGACCATAGATTATAGACCAGAACCGAGAAGTAGCGTTCGTTTTCCAACCCAACCGTCCATCTGACATCCTTCATTTCTAGCCACAACCTCACTGTAAACATTGATGTGGTCAAAGCTGCCCGTTTATGATGGAAACCAATACCGCCGTCAACGACACAATAAAAGCGGTCAGGTGTTGATCTGGTGGATCTCCTGACACCGTCCTCCTTCCTCCCCGCGTGGCCTGCAGGGATACCTGCTGCAGCGGATCCAGGGCAGCGCCGAGATCCAGAGCAACGTGTCTCTCAACGGACGCCTGGACAACGCAGCCTTCGCCAAGCTGAGCGCCCACCTCAAGGCCCTGAGCCGCGGCTCCTACCTCTACCTGAAGCTCACCCTGGACCTCATCGAGAAGGGCTACCTGGTCCTCAAGAGCTCCAGCTTCAAGGCGAGTGGCCGTCAGGGGGTGGGGGTTTCCGCAGTGACGCGGCCTCGCGCCCGTAACGCGTGTGTTTCCCAGCGGCCCTGACCGGACGTGTCCCCTGTCCACCAGGTGGTGCCAGTGAGCCTGGCTGAGGTCTACCTCCTGCAGCTCAACATGCGTTTCCCCACCCAGTCGTCCTTCGAGCGCGCCCTGCCCCTGCTCAACGTGGCCGTGGCCTCCCTCCACCCCCTCACGGACGAGCAGGCGTACGGGGCGGTGAATGCTGGGGCCGTGCAGGGCCCCGCTCTGGACTGGGAGGACTTCCAGGGGAGGCTGGAGCTTCTGTCGCCCTTCCTGGTGCGTAGGAGGGACGGGACGCGCATGTTCACGCACCCCTCCTTCAGGGAGTGGCTCATCTGGAGGGAGGAGGGCGAGAAGACCAAGTTCCTCTGTGACCCCAGGTAAGGAGACCCTGGACCGGGGCGGCGGTGCGTCACTGTCTCCTCATCTCTCCCCTCTGACTCCTTGTCTAGTGGTCTCCTCTCTGACTCCTTGTCTACTGTTCTCCCCTCTGACTCCTTGTCTACTGTTCTCCCCTCTGACTCCTTGTCTACTGTTCTCCCCTCTGACTCCTTGTCTACTGTTCTCCCCTCTGACTCCTTGTCTAGTGGTCTCCCCTCTGACTCCTTGTCTATTGTTCTCCCCTATGACTCCTAGTCTACTGTTCTCCCCTCTGACTCCTTGTCTACTGTTCTCCCCCCTGTCTCTCTTTAGGAGCGGCCACACGCTCCTGGCCTTCTGGTTCTCGCGTCAGGAGGGCAAACTGAACCGGCAACAGACCATCGAGCTGGGCCACCACATCCTGAAAGCACACATCTTCAAGGTGAGGAGCGGACCCCCACCACGCCACACTTCCAACTGCCTGGAACACTGTTGTTGATGTTCCCGGTCCTTCTCCACAGGGCCTGAGTAAGAAGGTCGGGGTCTCCTCGTCCGTCCTACAGGGGCTGTGGGTCTCTTACAGCACTGAAGGACTCTCGGCAGCTCTGGCCTCACTGAGGAACCTCTACACCCCCAATATCAAGGTACAGGAACACCACACACACTCTCACACCGGCACTGGGTGAACAGAAGGGTGAGTGCCTTGGTTGTTTGGTTGGGTATTGGTTTACGTGTTGACACTGCCCCCTGTAGGTGAGTCGTTTGTTGATCCTGGGCGGAGCCAACGTGAACTACCGTTCTGAGGTGCTGAACAACGCCCCCGTGCTGTGTGTCCACGCCCACCTCGGCTACGCCGAGACGGCCGTCCTGCTGCTGGAGAACGGGGCGCACGTAGACGGCGAGTCGGACAGCGGCCTCACCCCGCTGGGCTACGCAGCCGCCGCCGGACACCTGGCCATCGTCACAGAGCTCTGCGCCCGCATGGCAAAGGTCAGGAATCGCCCCCCCCCCCCCCCCCCCCCCCCCCCCCCCCCCCCCCCCCCCCCCCCCCCCCCCCCCCCCCCCCCCCCCCCCCCCCCCCCCC